>JAMWET010004907.1:205000-225702 GCA_024036415.1 Prochilodus magdalenae | reverse complement strand
AGACCACCTGCTCCGCACGAGTGGTTGGGCGTTATTCCAGATGTGTGTTATATCCAGAACGCATCCCCGGATCCACCACTGAGACGAGACTGTAGAGGGAGGTTCTCCAGTCAGAACCACGGGGGGGGCCATTGTTGCCTCTCGTTCCTTAACAACTGGCCACACCACAAATGGTATCACGGTTCGTCTGAAGTACCTACCGTATCTTTGGTTTCCAGCTTGGCGCAAACCTTTTCGGGTTCCAAACTGCCACAATGTGGAACCTGCACAGAGCTGGTGCAAACCGGAAAAACACCAGAACTCTGTTCCACTTTGGTGGGACCAACCTGTCAAGACGGCTGCACCACGCCGGACCTACATGCTATCACAGAACCGTTACCTTAAAACACGATCTGTCCCTTAACAACCATCGTCACCGTCACCAAAGACTGCCAGTGGTGTCACGTACCCAGTACTGTCATGGAGGGGACTCAGAATGGCACGGGGGTCATCCTGTCAGTGACGAGTCCTAGCTTTAGACTCTTTGGTGGAGACGCCCAACGAATCCGTGTGTGTTGGAGGCACCGATGGTCAGCACCAAGACGATACGTATTTGTAGTTCACAACGTCCCGAAGACCTGGTGTCCCCCCCAGCCTCCACTCCCTAGTCCGCACCATCTGCAGGATCTGTGTGGAGGATGGTTCAAGCTGCATGGGATTGGATTTATCACAGGACTCCCATCAGGAACCTCTACAGCTCCATTACCGAGACGAGCTTGCGGTGTTTTGGGTTGCGAATCACGGCGGGTGGGGGGGGGGGGGTCCCGACGGCCATTACTTGTAAGAGACAGATCTTCTGTATGGTGTAGCTCAATAATCTATTGATCGATAATCAGTCTAAAAACTTATCACCAGCTTTTTATTGATCCATGGTCACCTTACAGCACCTGTAGTTCACTTGTGGGTTCTAGATAGTTATTTAAAGTGTGTGTGTGTGTGTGTGGTGTATAGAACATGGTGTACCCCTGGTTCCCGTCACTCTTACATTATTATAGAGTTTGGGTGGACTTCCCTTCCCCAATAGTCAAGGTGTGTGTGGTTATGGACCCTCTGCAGTCAGATCTGTAGGTGGAACCCCCCTCTGTAGTTAATCACCTGAGACAGTGCTCTGCTGCGGAGCTCCCGCGCAGAACCCGAGCCCTCGATCCTCGCCTGCAGTCCGTGTTTGAAGGCGGGAAGCTGGAATTTATTTGCAGAGGGAGTACACAGCTATCTGAGGCTTCCTAAACCCCATCCTAGCATTCTTCTGCCTCTGAGAACAGGACTCTCCTCTCCCTCCATCTGAGACTGTGTCCAGTCCGTCTAGTCCGTCATCTTTGAACTCCGTGAGGACTTTGTTGCATTTTTTAAAAAACGGTGGGGGGTAAAAACACCCCCCCACGTTTTCCCAAAATCCCCCTCCAGAAAATTCCCTCTGAGGTGGTCCATCATGTTTGGGCTCTGGAGCTCCTTTCGTTCTAGGGAAAGCTGGGACTAACTGGGAATACCATAGTGACTAACTGGGAACACCATAGCGGCCCTGCTGTTAGAGTTTGGGATCTGAAGGAACCCTCAGACCTGCCAGGTGAGTGAACGAGAACTGAATGAGACCACAGGAGAAACGGTTCTAGAACTGGCAGAGTCTGCTCGTTAACCTATTATTAGGATGCTCCATATCAGTCAGTACAAACACTTCAGAACGAGAACCACACGGTGCGTTCACACGTGCTGGTGTAGCAAGCGCCGTCACTCTATCATCCCCCCGTTCCTCATCCCCCCGTTCCTCATCCCTCCGCTCCTCATCCCTCCACTCCTCATCCCCCCGCTCCTCATCCCTCCGCTCCTCATCCCCCCACTCCGTCATCCCTCCGCTCCTCATCCCCCCACTCCGTCATCCCCCCGCTCCTCATCCCCCCGCTCCTCATCCCCCCGCTCCTCATCCCTCCGCTCCTCATCCCCCCACTCCGTCATCCCCCCGCTCCTCATCCCCCCGCTCCTCATCCCCCCGCTCTTCATCCCTCCGCTCTTCATCCCTCCACTGTTAATCCCTCCACTCCGTCATCCCTCCACTGTTAATCCCTCCACTCTGTCATCCCTCCACTGTTAATCCCTCCACTCCGTCATCCCTCCACTGTTAATCCCTCCACTCTGTCATCCCTCCACTGTTAATCCCTCCACTCCGTCATCCACCTACCGCCTACTTCATACCCATACCGCTCTTCATAACCCCCCAGCCTCCTCATCCCTCCAACTCCTCATCCCCTCCGTCTTACATACCCCACCAGCTCCTCGTATCCTCCGCTCCTTCAATACCCCCCCGCTCCTCATCCCTCCGCTCTTCATCCCCCCGCTCCTCATCCCTCCGCTCTTCATCCCCTCCGCTCCTCATCCCCCCGCTTCTCATCTCCCCGCTCTTCATCTTTCCATTCTTCATCCTAGTGCTGGGCGATTTTTACGATTAATTCGGTTAATTCGAATTACAGTTTAAACGCGATTTTGAAAATGGTGTAATCGAGATTTTACATCTTTACGTAGACGTTTTAAGTAGCAGCACAACAAATTTGTTCCAGCACTTACGACACAAACCCCCTGTGGAATGGGAGCAGTGCCTGAACCAACGGGCATGAAAGCAGCCGGCTGCTCTTCGACTTCCCATGCTCCCATCTAAAAGACAGCTAACGGTAGCGGCTTCGTTTTCCCAGTGGCTGCCCCGTATGACAAACAGCATTGACCGCTCGGAAAGAAATAACGGAAGGCGGAGGCTTTTCATATCAGGCAGAAGACATGATAACCATTTACTCTGTCCAGAAAGCAGTTTCTTAGGCTGCTGCCGAACACAGACGTGTCCCAGGTACGAAACATGCCTAGCCGCAAGCGTATTTTGCTATGAGATAGCGTTGCCTCTTCTTGTGTACCGGCTACACATCTGTGAAAGACAAAAGCCCGTATTACTACCGATAGTGGGATACAAACAATACATCAGCTGTGAAGCTGGAATAGAGTGTGAAGCTCATCTCCAGTGCTTCGGACACCCGACTCCACAATGCCATTGGTAAGTTTCATGGCAGGTTTTTTATTTTCTGGTATTCCAGACACATGAATAGGTATGCACCAGATATCTGACAGCCGAAATTATTTTTGGCTGAAAAAAGCCAAAATAGCACTTTTGGTGGTTCGGATGAATAGTGAAAAAACTGAATGAATTCATTTTTTCCCGATTATTTAACTGTTTATAGGTCAAAAGAAAGACCGTACCATTCTGCACACACAAGTACTAACACTACAATATGGAAAACTTTAGTTTAGGATACAATACAATATGCATGTTTGTGTAAATTGCACTCACACGTGACTTGGAGTTAGACACTGCTTGTGTTGATGGTTACATTCTATAACAGGAATGATACTGCTGAAATTAATGTAATGAATGGCACGTGCTAAGTCAAATTTTTGTGTTTTTTGGTAAGGTCTGCTGGGAGGATTAAATATCTTTACAAGTGTTAATAAAAAAAAACACTTTAGCACAAAAAAAAAGCAAGCAAAAAAAAGCAACACAAATATGTTTGTGGGGGGGGCTATTTAAGTCAGTAATTTTTGTGGTGAAGCTAAACAATGTGCAAATTATAATGAAAAACCTTTGAAACATGTACGTTACAGGTACATTTACTTTGGGGGGCAGTTGCGGTTTTGGGCCAAATGACTATTCATTTTGGTGTATCCCTAGACCATAATCTGTTCACAGCTAACATTTTTACTTTTTTTCCTCCCCTTGTTTAACAGAAAATGTTAAACAGATGGATGTGAATTGTTTAAAAAATAGCTAAAATTATATATGGTTATGATATACTGGTTTATATGTTTCTGCATTTGAAATCCCTACAAAAAATTAAATGTAAATAGAAAATATGAGTTCTAGAGGTGTGCTTGTATTATTTTGGCACATTGTACCAGTTTCCATTTAAAATAAAAACAATAAAAAGAATTAAACTGTTCTTTTATTTACATTGTTATACAAGAACTAAAAAAATCGAAATCGTAATCGAGGAAGTCGGTCATGAAATGTTAAAAAAAATCGAGATTTTTTTAGTCCCCCAATATCAATGCCCAGACCCTACTTCATCCCTCCACTCTCTCATACCCATTCATTCCTCATCTCCCCACTCCTTCATCCCCGCCCACGTTCTTCATCCCTCCACTATTCATCCCCTCCCACTCTTCATCCTCCGCTCTTCATTCCTCCACTCTTCATCATCCTCCACTCTGTCATACCCTAACCGCTTCTTCCCCTCCACTTGTCATCCCTCCACTGTCTTTCATCCCTCCGCTCTTCTGCATCCCTTCCACTTGTCCATTAACCCCCTCCACTCTTCATACCTTCCACTCTTTCATCCATCCACTCGTTCATTCCCCTCACACTCTTCATGCCCTCCACTCTTTTTTTTTTCCACATGCCCTCCGCTCTGTCATCCCTCCGCTCATTCATCCCCTCCACTCTTCATCCCTCCGCAGCTTTATTCCCCCCGCGCCTTTTCATTTCCCTCCACGTCTTATATCCCTCACACTCTTCAATCCCTCCACTCTGATCATCTCCGCTCTTTATTCCCCCGCTCTTTATCCCTCCGCTCTTCATCACCTTCCACTCCCTCATGCCACTCCGCTCTTCAAATAAATTAACCGCTTCTCTCCCTCCACTCTTCATCCCTCCGCTCTTTATTCCCCCGCTCTTTATCCCTCCGCTCTTCATCCCTCCACTCCTCATCCCTCCGCTCTTCATCCCTCCGCTCTTCATCCCCCCGCTCTTCATCCCTCCGCTCTTCATCCCTCCGCTCTTCATTCCCCCTCTCCTCGTCCCTCCGCTCTTCATCCCTCCGCTCTTTATCCCTCCACTCCTCATCCCCCCGCTCTTCATCCCTCCGCTCCTCATCCCTCCGCTCCTCGTCTCATTGGTAGTATTGTTTGCATAAACACAGTTCATGTTGCTCTCGTTTCCTGCGCTGGTCAGATTGTAAACAAGCTTACAGTCTTCAAAGCCCGGTGGCAGGAGAAGGGTTTCATAGGGTACCTTCTTGAAGCGCATACGTAAGGGGTTACAGCACTTTCGAGCTTGTCGTTAATGAGTAGATTATGTTAATGCGTTTCCGATATGTTTTTTTCAATCTATATCTTGTCTCGTTTCCGTATTTCTTTTTTTTATAATATTTGGCCGTGGCACGTGGTGATGATAAAACAGGTCTCCTTTCCAACTTGTCCTTGCTGGCTGCTGAGTGGGGGAAAGAAGCAAGCGAAGCCTTGCGAATCGGGACGTGGGTGCCTGGGATGTGGAACGCGTCGAAGTTCTGGAGCGGCTGGAACGTGGTTTGGCAACTTTGCGCTGGGATGCGTTGATTCAGCGTTGCGAGTTTGTATGCCGTCCGTTATCAGGAAGTGTAAGAGGAGTCAGCCCAAACGCTTGGTAAGTCGGATGGCCTAACATACCGTTACGCACTCGTTACCATTAAGTTCTTTTATAAATGTGTGGGCCGCTGTCATGCTCTGAGGGCTACGTGTCATCAACTCCAGCCGTGGTCAAATCACGTTTTGATTTGTTAGATAAATTAAACAGTGTTTTTTTTGGCTCCAGTCCAAAGCCCCCCCCCCCCCCTTCTTGGGGGAAAGAAGCTCCGTATCTGGGACTACAGCTCCTCGCCTCCAGGTTGGGCGTACCAGCCTCATACATCCTCAGGTCCCTGCAATGCCTATGAATTGATCGTGCGAATGGAGTCTGGATATATCACAAACCATGTTGATCTGGAGCGATTCGAAACCATGTACAGTAGTGATAATGACATCATAGTTTAAAACAGCTCGGGTATAGTAGAGCGTAGAAACCGTATCGGACTGGGCTGAGTGGCTCTGAAACGGGGTCATGTGAAGGTGTTAATGAGACCCACCTCTATCCCGGCCTCGGCCCCCTCCTGGTTTCCGCTCTCTGCCGGTTGCGCTCTTACATCACAGGGGGTGGGTTCTTCATCCTGCATGAAGACCAAAATCATGTGGGCAGGAGCTGAGATTGGTTGAGGATAGTTAACACGGCACCATGGCGATGATCACTCCTGACTCCAAATATGGCAGCATTTGCGGGATCCCCCCAGGTGTGTGTCGGTAAACCTCACACCCTGTGTGCCGAATTTGTCATTTGCATTATAGGCTTGTGTTTTGTCAGTACCAGTTTAAGTCCCGTGAATTTATCATAGCAACCTGGCAACTATATACTCTGGCGCCTACCTTGGGACAGCCATAGCAACACCCTGGCGGCTACCTGGGAATACCATAGCGACAACCCTGGCGACATACCTGGGAAAACCATAGCGACACCTAGTGCCTGTATCACCTGGGATATACCATAGCGACACCATGGCGAACTACCTTGGAATACTTATAGCGGGACACTAGTGACTTACCTGGGAAATACCATATAGCGGGGACACTAGTGACTGACTGGGAATACCGTAGCGGACACTAGTACTACCTGGGAATACCATAGCGCACCCTGGCGACTACCTGGGAATACCATAGCGACACTAGTGACTACCTGGGAATACCGTAGCGGGACACTAGTGACTTACCTGGGAGTACTATGCGTCACTAACCCCTATGACTAGCCTGAGAATAACCATAAAAGCGACACTAGTGACTACCTGGGAATACCATATAGCGACACTATGACGACTACCTGGGAATACTATAGCGACACTAGTGACTACCTGGGAAACCCATAGCGACACCCTAGGCGACTACCTGGGAATACTATAGCGACACTAGGTGACTACCTGGGAATACCATAGCGACACCCTGGCCGACTACCTGGGAATACACCGATAGTAGCGACACCCTAGTGACACTACCTGGGAATACCATAGCGAAACTAGTGACTACCTGGGAATACTCGTAGCGACACCCTAGTGACCTACCTGGGAATACCATAGCGACACTAGTGACTACCCTGGGATAATACCGTAGCGACACTAGTGACTACCTAGGGAGTTACTATAGCCGATCACTTAGTGACTACCATTAGAATACAATAGCGACAGCCTAGTGACTACCTGGGAATACCATACGCGACACCCTGGCAGACTACCTGGGAATTACCGTAGCGACACCCCTGGCGACTACCCTGGGAATAGACCATAGCGACACCCTGGCGACTACCTGGGAATACCATACAGCGACAACACTGGTCGACTACCTGGGAATACCATATCGACACCCACTGACGACTACCTGGGAATACCGTAGTGACACCCTAGGCGACTACCTTGGGAGTACCGTAGCGCGACACTCTAGCGGCTACCTGGGAAATACTGTTAGCGTTAACACTAGTGACTACCTGGAGAATACCAGTAGCGCAACTAGTGACTACCTGGGAATACCGTAGCGACACTAGTTGTGACTACCTGGGAATACCGGAGCGACACCCTAGCGACTACCTGGGAATACCATATAGCGACACTCTAGTGACTACCTGGAATACCATAGCGACACAGTGACTACCTGGGAATACCATAGCGACACCCCTGGGACTACCTGGGAATACCATAGCGGCACACTAGTGACTACCTAGGATTTACCATAGTAAACACTAGAAGTTGGGGCAAGCATTGTGTGCACGTGTTGTTATCTTCAGGTTCAGTAGTCTGTATGGGTCAGTAGTGTCACAGTAGTCTACGTATTTGTGTGGCTCTGCTTGGGGTTTTTAGTCAACTAACAAGTATGGGACATGTAGGTGCATGAAGCATGATGATAAGAACACAAAAAACCATGCACTCGGGTTCTAGGAGCTACTAAAGTAGTAGAACCTAAAAGGTAAACCTTGAACATTGGTTCATTCAACTTCTAAATAATAATAATAATAATAATAATAAACTATAATAACCAAACCCCAACCCTGAACTCGGCATTCCCATGAATGTATCTTCTGAGTGTGTAATGGAATGTTGGTGATGAAAATCTGGAAAACCTGGAAATACTAAGTTCCTTTGGGGGACTATTTGGACCTTCACAGCGCCCTCTCGCAGCATGTATCCTCCACCAATGGAGAATGGAGTTTACTATATTTGGTCTGATTTTGATCTTTTTCTCTTATCCACACTATCATAAAACAGCGTGTCTCAGACATCAGGCAGCGTATTCAGAACCTCCTCCTGTAGGAGACTTCCTGTGAGGGGGCTTTTAGAGGGGACGTCTGGTTACCTTCACCAACCACTGTGAACAGCTCTGACTTTATCTAGAGCCGAGTGTTTCACACCTAACCCACACTAACGGTCTCTGTTAGCATCCTAACCATCTACTTCCTCTTTAAGCAGCATCTGATACTAGCTTCTCAGAGACAGTGACCAGCAGCCCAACCTTCAGTCCAGGAGGTTCCGGACGTTCCTCTCCGGCGTTCTTCTCTGTAGTCTGTAACAGAATGAACAGTAAGTGTTTGTCCGGCTACGCCACACAGTGTGGACAGCCTTTAGAACCTCCACCCCCTCTTACCGCTGGAGCTGCGCCTACAGTGAGGATGAGGAGGGTGAAGAGACGTCTCTCATTGCAGTTGAGTGCAGCATCTTCATCATCCGAACACCAACAGCAGAAACAGGCGGGGTTACACTGGAATTAGACCCGGACCCTTTAGAACCATTACCAACTGTACTGCACACGGAAACCCTCATTTAACCCCCGCCCCCCCAAACACACACTCACACACACACACACACAATACACACCGACACACACACACACACATACGTACACACACACATGAAACACATAAAGCCATGCAGCCCTTCTGATTGTCCTGTTATGACCCCCGTGTCAGCTGAAGACCCCCTAAAACTACGCCCGTGTCAGCTGAAGACCCCTTTTTTTTTTTTTTAAACGACCCCTGTGTCAGCTGAAGACCCCCTAAAAAGACAACCGTGTCAGCTGAAGACCCCGTAAACGACCCCTGTGTCAGCTGAAGACCCCCTAAACCACCCCGTGTCAGCTGAAGACCCCCTAAGCAGTGGAGCGTGTCTGGTTCTGGGTTCTCTCCAGGTTAGAAGCGAGCCTGATCTCCGTGCGCTGTTTTGCTGCTCAGCAGATTTAGGTACCGGCCCCTGAACGAGCTCTCGCTGAACCAGGTGTGCCCAGATCTGCCCGTGTGTGTGTGAGGTGTGTGTGAGGTGCGTGTGAGGTGCGTGTGAGACGGGCATTCTTACCTTGTAACCCTGTAGAAGCTGCTTCTGCACCGTGGAGCTCTCTGGGGGGTATTTATAAGAGATACGCATCTTCACAACTTCACAGCCTCACATGTGTCACATGGGTCAGGAAACTGGCCAAAGTGACTTGTTGTGTGTGTGTGTGTGTGTGTGTGTGTGTGTGTGTGTGTGTTTGGGTAGGGTGGTGTGTGTGTGTGTGTGTGTGTGTGTGTGTGTGTGTGTGTGTGTGTGTGTTTGGGTAGGGTGGTGTGTGTGTGTGTGTGTGTGTGTGTGTGTGTGTGTGTGTGTGTGTGTGTGGTACAGTGAGTCATCTTAAATCATCCCCTGTAGTCTCCACACATTACCCACACAGTTTTTCAGAAGTGTCTTTTCTCAGCGGCGTTTCCTGTCCATTACCAGCCGCCTCAACAAACTCCAGTCCGGACTCCACCAAACCATTCCACCGCGGCTCTAATCAAACACACTCGCGCAAATCCAGATTCTGGAAGACTGACTGTTCTGCTACTGTTAGACCTCGGTGTTACGTGTGACACTATTGGCCACAGAGTTCTAGATAGACTGGAGAACCGGGCCGGACTCTCAGGAACCGTCCCGGTTCTGTTCATACCTGCTCAGTAGGTACTTTGTAGAAATAGAGAGAGTGTATCTGAAACTGTGTCGGTGACCTGTGGTGTCCCCCAGGGCGTCTCCCCCAGAGTAACAGAAGGGACCCTCCGGTTCCTAAACCCCTACACTGGATCCCAGTCTGCTGCAGGACAGACTTAAAGTCCTGGTACTGGTCTGTACTGGTCTCAGTGGTTCAGGACCAGCACATTTATCTGACACGGTGCAGCCGTATGAGCCGAGCGGAGCTCTCAGATCGCCAGGAGCAGGGCAGTTAGTCCGGCCTAAGGTTAAATCCAGACGGAAGACATTCCTGTTAGATCCGGCTCTCAGCTCCGTCATCAGTAACTCTGTGACTCTCCTGTAACGCCTCTCTCTGTTCCCCATTCTTACACCTTATTTTATTTAGTGATATTAATGATATTAGTGATATTAATGATATTAATGATATTTAAATATTTAGTTTTCATGTCTTTGTATTTTCTCCCTTTTATGTAAAGTACTTTGAAGTGCCGTTGTGTATGAAAGGTGCTTTACCTTACCCAGCGACTGCCTAGTCACTACCTGGGGGTACCATAGCGACCCCCTGCAACGACCTGGGATTACCAAAGCAGCCGTGTAGCGACTACCTGGTATTACCATAGCGACACCATAGCAACTCTCTGGGATTAACAAAGCAACCATCTAGCGACAGGCTAGTGACTGACTGGGAACACCATAGCGGCCCTGCTGTTAGAGTTTGGGATCTGAAGGAACCCTCAGACCTGCCAGGTGGACGAGACGGAAGGAACCACAGGAGACGGTTCTCACTGCAGAGCTGCTGGTACTTTATTAGGATGCTCCAATCAGTCAGGAACACTTTAGAACGAGAACCACACGGTGCGTTCATCTAGCCACTCTTCATCCCTCTATTCTTCATTCCTCCACCCCTTATCCCTCCACTGTTCATCCCTCCATTCTTCATTCCTCCACCCCTTATCCCTCCACTGTTCATCCCTCCACCCCTTATCCCTCCACTGTTCATCCCTCCATTGTTCATTCCTCCACCCCTTATCCCTCCACTCTTAATCTCTCCATTCTTCATTCCTCCACCCCTTATCCCTCCACTCTTAATCTCTCCATTCTTCATTCCTCCACCCCTTATCCCTCCACTGTTCTTCCCTCCATTCTTCATTCCTCCACCCCTTATCCCTCCACTGTTCGTCCCTCCATTCTTCATTCCTCCACCCCTTATCCCTCCACTGTTCATCCCTCCACCCCTTATGCCTCCACTCTTAATCTCTCCATTCTTCATTCCTCCACTCTTCATCCCTCCACTATTCATCCCTCTATTCTTCATTCCTCCACCCCTTATCCCTCCACTGTTCATCCCTCCATTCTTCATTCCTCCACCCCTTATGCCTCCGCTGTTCATCCCTCCATTGTTCATTCCTCCACCCCTTATCCCTCCACTCTTAATCTCTCCATTCTTCATTCCTCCACCCCTTATCCCTCCACTGTTCTTCCCTCCATTCTTCATTCCTCCACCCCTTATCCCTCCACTGTTCGTCCCTCCATTCTTCATTCCTCCACCCCTTATCCCTCCACTGTTCATCCCTCCACCCCTTATGCCTCCACTCTTAATCTCTCCATTCTTCATTCCTCCACTCTTCATCCCTCCACTATTCATCCCTCTATTCTTCATTCCTCCACCCCTTATCCCTCCATTCTTCATTCCTCCACCCCTTATCCCTCCACTGTTCATCCCTCCACCCCTTATGCCTCCGCTGTTCATCCCTTCACTCTTCATCCCTTCACTCTTCATCCCTCCATTCTTCATCCCTCCTCTTCCCTCATTCCTTTCGTTACTCGTTGCTTTAGCGTATTCACAGTTCATGTTGCTCATGCTTCCTGCGCTGCTCAGATTGTAAACGTGGTTACATCCGTGAAAGCCCGGTGGCAGGTGACGGGTTTGATTGGATACCTTCGTGAAGCGCTCGTAAGGGGGTATCAGCACTTCGGCTTCGTCTTTAATCGTAGATATGTTAATTATATCTGCGCCGTGGCACGTGCTAACTATAAAACAGGTCTCCTTTCCAAACTTGTCCTGCTGGCTGCTGAGTGAAGAAGAAGCGAAGCTGCCGAATCGGACGTGGGTGCCTGGGATGTGGAACGCGACGGTGCTGCGGCGGAACGTGGTTTGGCACTTGCGCTGGGAACGTTGTTCAGCGTTGCGAGTTTGTATGCCGTCCGTTATCAGGAAGTGTAAAGAGATCAGCCCAAACTCTCGTAAGTAGGCGTGTCTACCGGTACGCATCTTACCATTAAGTTCTTTATAAATGTGTGGGCCGCTGTACGCTCTGAGGGCTACGTTCATCAACTCCAGCCGTGTCAAATCAGCGTTGGGTTTGTTAGATAACTTAAAATATATTTTGGCTCCAGTCCAAGCTCTGGAGAAGTTCGTATTGGGACTCAGCTCCTCCTCCAGTTTGGGGCGTACCAGCTCATACATCCTCTCCCTGCAGCCTATGAATTGATCGTCGATGGAGTCGGGATATTCGTCCATGTTGATCTGGAGCGATAGGAAACCATGTACAGTAGTGATAATGACATCATAGTTAAACAGCTCGGGTACAGATCGTAGAACCGTATGGGACTGGGCTGAGGGGCTCTGAACGGGGTCATGTGAAGGTTAATGAGACCCACCTCTATCCCGGCCTCCTGGTGGCGCTCTCTGCCGGTTCGCTCTGCATCCAGGGGGGGGTTCTTCACCTGCATGAAGACAAATCATGTGGGAGGAGCTGAGATTGGGGAGGAGTTAACACGCACCATGCTGATTCACCCTGACTGCATTACCATGTAGGTCACCTAAGGTCACCTCCTAGAATTACTATATCGTCACCCTGGCAACCACCTGGGAATACCATCTGTTAGCATCCTAACCATCTACTTCCTCTTTAAGCAGCATCTGATACTAGCTTCACAGAGACAGTGACCAGCAGCCCAACCTTCAGTCCAGGAGGTTCCGGACGTTCCTCTCCGGCGTTCTTCTCTGTAGTCTGTAACAGAATGAACAGTAAGTGTTTGTCCGGCTACGCCACACAGTGTGGACAGCCTTTAGAACCTCCACCCTCTTACCGCTGGAGCTGCGCCTACAGTGAGGATGAGGAGGGTGAAGAGACGTCTCATTGCAGTTGAGTGCAGCATCTTCATCATCCGAACACCAACAGCAGAAACAGGCGGGGTTACACTGGAATTAGACCCGGACCTTAGAACCATTTACCAACTGTACTGCACACGGAACCCCTCATTTAACCCCCGCCCCCCCAAACACACACGTACGTGTACACACTCATATACACACCCCCTAAACTATGCCCGTGTCAGCTGAAGACCCCCTAAACTATGCCTGTGTCAGCTGAAGACCCCCTAAACTACGCCTGTGTCAGCTGAAGACCCCCTAAACTATGCCCGTGTCAGCTGAAGACCCCCAAAACTATGCCCGTCAGCCGAAGACCCCCAAAACTATGCCTGTCAGCTGAAGACCCCCTAAACAACGCCCGTGTCAGCTGAAGACCCCCTAAACTACGCCCGTGTCAGCTGAAGACCCCCTAAACAACCCCCGTGTCAGCTGAAGACCCCCTAAACAACCCCTGTGTCAGCTGAAGACCCCCTAAACAACCCCGGGAGTGTGTCAGCTGACTGAAGACCCCCTAAACTATGCCCGTGTCAGCTGAAGACCCCCTAAACTATGCCTGTGTCAGCTGAAGACCCCCTAAACTACGCCTGTGTCAGCTGAAGACCCCCTAAACTATGCCCGTGTCAGCTGAAGACCCCCTAAACTACGCCCATGTCAGCTGAAGACCCCCTTAACAACCCCTGTGTCAGCTGAAGACCCCCTAAACTATGCCCATGTCAGCTTAAGACCCCCTAAACTACGCCCGTGTCAGCTGAAGACCCCCTACACAACCCCCGTGTCAGCTGAAGACCCCCTAAACCACCCCTGTGTCAGCTGAAGACCCCCTAAACAACCCCTGTGTCAGCTGAAGACCCCCTAAACTATGCCCGTGTCAGCTGAAGACCCCCTAAACTACGCCTGTGTCAGCTGAAGACCCCCTAAACTATGCCCGTGTCAGCTGAAGACCCCCTAAACGCCCCCTGTGTCAGCTGAAGACCCCCTAAAAGACAACCGTGTCAGCTGAAGACCCCCTAAAAGACAACCGTGTCAGCTGAAGACCCCCTAAACTACGGCCGTGTCAGCTGAAGACCCCCTAAACTACGGCCGTGTCAGCTGAAGACCCCCTAAACTACACCCGTGTCAGCTGAAGACCCCCTAAACTACGGCTGTGTCAGCTGAAGACCCCGTAAACGACCCCTGTGTCAGCTGAAGACCCCCTAAACCACCCCGTGTCAGCTGAAGACCCCCTAAGCAGTGGAGCGTGTCTGGTTCTGGGTTCTCTCCAGGTTAGAAGCGAGCCTGATCTCCGTGCGCTGTTTTGCTGCTCAGCAGATTTAGGTACCGGCCCCTGAACGAGCTCTCGCTGAACCAGGTGTGCCCAGATCTGCCCGTGTGTGTGAGGTGCGTGTGAGGTGTGTGTGAGGTGCGTGTGAGGTGCGTGTGAGGTGCGTGAGAGACGGGCATTCTTACCTTGTAACCCTGTAGAAGCTGCTTCTGCACCGTGGAGCTCTCTGGGGGGTATTTATAAGATTGAGATTTGCATTTTTACCACTTTGCGGTTCAGGAAATTGGCTAAAATGGTGAGTGTGTAGGGGGGTGTGTGTGTGTGTGTGTAGGGGTGTGTGTGTGTGTGTGTGTGTAGGGGTGTGTGTGTGTGTGAGTGTGTAGGGGTGTGTGTGTTAACCCTTAAGCTCTGGTTAGCCGAGCTAGCGTGTGTGTTGACCGCCCACTTGGTTAGCCGAGCTAGCGTGTGTGTGTTGACCGCCCACTTGGTTAGCCGAGCTAGCGTGTGTGTGTTGACCGCCCACTTTGGTTAGCTAATCTAGCGTGTGTGTTGACTGCCCACTTGGTTAGCCGAGCTAGCGTGTGTGTGTGTGTGTAGGGTGTGTGGGTGTGTGTTATCTCCTAAGCTCTGGTTAGCCGAGTTGGCGTGTGTGTGTTGACCGCCCACTTGGTTAGCCGAGCTAGCGTATGTGTGTTGACCGCCCACTCTGGTTAGCTGATCTAGCGTGCGTGTGTGTGTGTGTGTGTGTGTGTGTGTGTGTGTGTGGGTGTGTGTTATCTCCTAAGCTCTGGTTAGCCGAGTTGGCGTGTGTGTGTGTGTGTGTTGACCGCCCACTTGGTTAGCCGAGCTAGCGTATGTGTGTTGACCGCCCACTCTGGTTAGCTGATCTAGCGTGCGTGTGCTGGTGATTCACCAGCTCGGTCACACTGTCAGGAAAACGATCCCTTTACAGCTGTCCTGTGTGCGAGGTGGGCACACCCGCGTCCAAACAGGACCCCTTTGTGCAGAGGGCACACCTACGCTCACCTCAGGTGATGTGCTTCTATCCTGGGATGAGCTGTGAAAGGCCGTCTGTGTGAGCGAGCTGCGCTCTGAGCCAGACAGCTGTTAGCACCCCCCAGCTCCCCCCTCCTGGTCCACCTCGGCACTGACCGGAGCGGGAGGACACGCCGGCGCAGATACAGAAGCCCCCTCGCGCCAGTCAGCCAGTTCCTCACTCCACAGACAACGGAGACTTTTATTATGTAATAATAAACATCTAAATCAACCGCTGGCTGGTAACGTTGTTCCAGGACCCCCAACTACTCCTGCTTGGGACTCAGTAGGACTGGTACGGGTGTTCCCGTCTCGGCTCGAAGCTCCACAGTGTTCTGAGCAGATTGTGTTTCTCAGGGTTATGATGTTGTGTAACTGACAGCTCTCTCTCTCTCTCTCTCTCTCTCTCTCTCTCCTGTCTAGTTGACATTAGGGAGATTAAGGAGATCCGGCCGGGTCAGAAGTCTCGAGACTTTGAGCGCTATGTGGAGGACTCAGCAGCCAAACCGGACCAGGCCCACTGCTTCGTCATCCTGTATGGGACGGAGTTCCGGCTCAAATCCCTCAGTCTGGCAGGTCAGTCTCAGAATGTGGGAATATATAAACATCTACACGGACAGAGAAACGAGTTTCAGAAATGCATGTGCGGTATTTGTGTGTCTCTGTCTGCCCACACACCATATAAACACTCATGGGCAGAACAGTAGTTGGACGAGCTACCTCCAGCGAGCAGTGGTGTCCTCCATGAGTCCTCCTGTTAGTGCAGCACCATCGGCAGACGGCTGCACCACGCAGGACTACATGCACACAGACCGTTACCACGCCTGTCCTTAACACCACGTCACCGTCACCAAAGACTGCAGTGGTGTCGTACCAGACTGTCATGGAGTGACTCAGAATGGCAGCGGGTCATCTTCAGTGACGAGTCCCGCTTTAGTCTTGGTGGAGACGCCCAACGAATCCGTGTGTGGAGGCACCGTGGTCAGCACCAAGATGGAAGGTCTGTGGTCACACGTCCAGAAGGCCTGGTGTCCCACCACCTCCACCCCCACCGCACCATCTGCAGGAACTGTGTGAGGATGTTCAAGCTGCATGGGATGGATTATCACAGGACTCCATCAGGAACCTCTACAGCTCCATACCGAGACGCCTGGCGTGTTGGGTTAGCGAACACGGCGGCCCGACGCCATACTGAGAGACAGACTTCTGTATGTGTAGCTCAGTAAATATTGATCATATCAGCCTAAATCTATCACCAGTTATTGATCCTGGTCACCTTTATCTTCCTTCCCCACACACCTGCACTTCCACACCTCCCTCTGGGTGCGGCAGGTCTGTAGATGATGACTGTACAGTTTAGTTTTCTCTGTAGGCCTGAAACACACTCATGTTTGTCTTGCTGTATTTGTGAGGACATCCATAGACCGCACACATCACATGGCAGTCAGCACTAACGGAAACCACAGTTCACTGACCTTCTGATACACTTTTGTTCAGCTGACCTCTTCCTTTAGTGGTCTTCCTCACCTCCTGTTTCTGTTTTAGCCACGTCGGATGAGGAGATGGCGATGTGGGTGAAGGGTCTGACGTGGCTGGTGACGGACACACTGCGCTCCTCCACTCCGTTACAGATAGAACGGTGTGTATCTCTGAACACCTGTTACCTGACGCTCTTCCCTCTCTAGATGCAGCTGAGAGTAGTGTGCCGCAGCAGGTGTGGTAACTCCAGACCACAAAGTGTGCGGCTGAGGTCCCCTATCCGCTCCGCACCCTACCCTGTGTAGACACTATCACAGGGAGCTGAACTGGAGATTTGGGACACGATGTCATACGACTTTGCTCATTACTTATTACATGACCACCGCAAACGGCCAGCAGTCAGTCCGCTGCGCCGCAGGGCATTGTGGGTATCATCTGTCTGCTAGGCTATGTCGACTGCGCACTTCTTTTTGTGGTGCATTGTGGGATTGTTCGAGTGCTTGGCCGTTAACAGCCGTCACAGTCCCGGTTTGTTTAGGCACAGCTTTGGGTGGAATGGTCTTGTACTGGTTAGCCACATTAGCCTCATGGCTCCAGTGCTGACCTCACGCAGTGGGCGTGTCCTGACTGATGTGAAGTAGTCCAGGTAAAGAAGCCAGGGTAATCAGTTCAGCATCTTCTGCTCACCTTCACTGCACACACCTGCGGCCTTCCTGTGTGTTAGCTCTAACTGCTCCTCCTCTCTTCTCTCGCTCTGGTTTCTCCAGGTGGCTGAGGAAACAGTACTATGCCGTTGATCGGAGCCGAGAAGATAAGTAAGTGAAAACGCATGTGTGTGTGTTTGATGTGTGTGTGTGAGTTCGCGCGCATTTGTGTGTGTGCGGTTGTGTATGTGTGTATGTATATGTGTGTATGTGCGTGTGTGTGTGTGTGTGTCTGGGTTTTGCTTGTGTATGTGCGGTTGTGTGTGTGTGTGTGTGTGTGTGTGCTTGTGTGTGAGGGTGTGTAAGGGTGTGTGTGGTTGTGTGTGCGGTTGTGTGTGTGTGTGTATGTGCATGTGCATGCGTGGTTGTGTGTGTGTTTGTCTTGCTTGTGTGTGTAGGTGCGTGCGTGTTTGTGTGTGTGTAGGTGCGTGTGTGTGTGTGTGTAGGTGCGTGTGTGTGTGTGTGTAGGTGCGTGTGTGTGTAGGTGCGTGCGTGTTTGTGTGTGTGTGCGGTAGTGTGTGTTTGTCTTGTTTGTGTGTGTGTGCGTTTGTGTGTGTGTGTGCGCGTGCGCGTGTGTGTGTGCGTTTGTGTTGGTGTTGGTGTGTGTGTGCGTTTGTGTGTTTGTGTTGGTGTGTGTGTGCGTTTGTGTTGGTGTGTGTGTGTTTGTGTGTGTTTGTCTTGCTTGTGTGTGTGTGGTTGTGTGCGGTTGTGTGTGTGTGTAGGTGTGTGTGCGGTTGTGTGTGTGTGTAGGTGTGTGTGTATGTGTGTGTGTAGGTGTGTGTGTGTGTGCGGTTGTGTGTGTGTCTGTGTGTGTGTGCGTGTGCGTGTGCGGGTGTGTGTGTGTGTGCGGTTGTGTGTGAGTGTCTGTAAGCGTGCTCACGATATTCCGAGATTCGGTCGAATCCGTGCAGATGGTGAGTTTGACCAGTCATGCTGTAGCAGACCGGAGAGATCCTGTGGGAGCTGGAACGCCGCTGTAGGGACATCTGATCCGTATTCACGGCTGAACGGAATGACCTCTTCATCTACTGTGATCCCCCTGTCCTCATCCTCCCTAACGCCATCCGCTCTGTGCGGGTTCTTTCAAGGCCAGCCTGAGGGACATATGGCGGTGCCCCTGGCTCCGGCTCCGGCTCCGCTGATGGGTCGTCTCGTTTTTCAGCTCCCTTTCATGTGCTCTTAGGAGAGAGGCGCTAAGCGGTGGCGGGCTCGGCGTCTGGGATGAAGCCCGTTTGAAGTGGGAGGGAACTATTGATCGATAGTTATTAGGACTATTAGTAAGATCATTAGAGTTCACAGAGAGGTCAAACACTCCATATGTTCTCCCTGCTCAGGCACCACACCTCTTCTGGTTCTAGCAACAAGGCTCGGACATAGTGCAGCTGTAGAACCCGATTCACGGTGTTCCAGTTCACACGGTGAGAGCGGTCAGTGAACACAGTAGCAGCCGTTACTGACAGTGATTGGGGCGGGCCGATGTTTAGGGTTTGGTTTTTGTGACCTCATAAAGACAGCTCATCCGAAGCCACCTTGGCTGGGGCCTCACATGGGCCCTTTAATGCGGAGCAGCTTTAACATGAAGCCCGTCTGTTTTCTTGCTCTCGAGCTGCGGGGAGCCAAACTTGCTGACTTGGTGGTACGAGACCTTATCAGCTCCTTCTGAACGCTCGCATGCAGACCTGTCAGGTGGAGAGACGGAGTGCAGCGTGTCGTGTAGGCTCAGTTGGAGGCTGCAAGCAGCTACACATCCTGCAACAGGAAACAAAGCTTCAGAGCACGAGTGTGCACTCCCCACCACACACACACTCACACAGAGAGAGAGAGAGAGCGGGGGAGAATAGAAAGGAAGACAGGAAGAAGGGAAGAATGCAGCAAGCCTGGCTGGGGGCTTGGAGGTTTCAGTTAAAGGGCCCATACCATGGAAAACCTAGTCCTGATCTCTAGGGCCAGCCCGAATGCCGTTTCCTGGGCTCCGGAGATTTGAAGCTTCGTTGAGGAGGACTTATTTATCACTAACCTGCTTGTGTAGCGGTGATGTAGCGGTGATGTAGCAGCTCCAACTGTCCCCAACCCCCCCCAGTTATCATTCTAGATCTTTCCTCGTGCTGAGAAAGAGAGGAGGAGAGTCTGCAGGTGATGAGCTGAGTTACAGTTCCTACACCAATGAAGGAGAACCCAGTTTGGCTTTCCCAGTGGGCTCTAATGCTAGCTAGCTAGCTGACCTAGCTAACATTAGCACCCACTGGTTCAGCCAAGCGGTGCCTTTGCAGGTACTGGATACGGTCTGTGGGGTGGGGTGGGGTGTCCCTTGCTATAAAGCCACAGCTGTGTCCAGTTCTCAGGCTACTCGGTCAGTAAAGGGCTGAGCTAGCTATCGAGCTAAGTCAGAGCTAAGGCTAGCTGTATTAGCTTTAGCTGGACAGCACATAAACCAGCTAACACCCGGAACATGAAGATGCAGGTTCACAGCAGGAGACCCTATAACCCCCATAGTCCAGTCAAGGGTCTCCACACAGGGCCAGCTTGGTGTTAGCCAGTGGGAGCTAACGTTAGCTAGGTGTGATAGCTATAGCTAGTTAGCATTAGAGCCCACTAACACCACACTGTGTTCCTCCATTGGTGTGAGACTGTAACCCAGCTCATCAGCTGCTCACCTGCTCACACTCACTCTGTACACACCTCACACCAAACCCGCTCTCCCTCACTCTGTACACACCTCACACCAAACCCGCTCTCCCTCACTCTGTACACACCTCACACCAAACCCGCTCTCCCTCACTCTGTACACACCTCACACCAAACCCGCTCTCCCTCACTCTGTACACACCTCACACCAAACCCTCTCTCCCTCACTCTGTACACACCTCACACCAAACCCTCTCTCCCTCACTCTGTACACACCTCACACCAAACCCTCTCTCCCTCACTCTGTACACACCGCACACCAAACCCTCTCTCCCTCACCCTGTACACACCGCACACCAAACCCTCTCTCCCTCACTCTGTACACACCTCACACCAAACCCTCTCTCCCTCACTCTGTACACACCGCACACCAAACCCTCTCTCACTCACTCTGTACACACCTCACACCAAACCCTCTCTCACTCACTCTGTACACACCTCACACCAAACCCTCTCCCACTCACTCTGTACACACCTCACACCAAACCCTCTCTCACTCACTCTGTACACAC
>JAMWET010004907.1:192500-200000 GCA_024036415.1 Prochilodus magdalenae | reverse complement strand
TTGTGTGTATGGTGTGTGTTATCTGATTAACGATAGTGGTTATTGATTCTATCTGTGTCAGTGTTATCTGTGTCAGTGTTATCTGTGTCAGTGTTATCTGTGTCAGTGTTATCTGTGTCAGTGTTATCTGTGCCAGTGTTATCTGTGTCAGTGTTCAGCCATGTGTCAGTGTTTAGACGTTTCAGGGTCATTAATATTTAATGTATTGATCTTTCTCTGTTGATGGTGCCAGTGTTATCTCCTGCCAGGTGTTGGTGGTGCTCAGTCTCCGTGCATCTCTCTGTCAGTGTCTCTCTGTCTCAGTGTTGGTGGTGCCAGTGTCAGCGTTAGTGGCGTCAGCGTTAGAGGCGTCAGCGTTTGTGGCGATCGTGTTAGTGGCGACTGTGTTGTTGTTATTGTTAGTGTTATCTGTGTCAGTGTTATCTGTGCTTGTGTTAGTGGTGCCTGTGTTATCTGTGTCAGTGTTATCTGTGTCAGTGTTATCTGTGTCAGTGTTATCTGTGTCAGTGTTATCTGTGCCAGTGTTATCTGTGCCAGTGTTGGTGGTGCCAGTGTTATCTGTGTCAGTGTTATCTGTGCCAGTGTTGGTGGTGTCAGTGTTATCTGTGCCAGTGTTATCTGTGTCAGTGTTGGTGGTGTCAGTGTTGGTGGTGTCAGTGTTGGTGGTGTCAGTGTTGGTGGTGCCAGTGTTGGTGGTGCCAGTGTTATCTGTGTCAGTGTTATCTGTGCCAGTGTTATCTGTGTCAGTGTTATCTGTGTCAGTGTTGGTGGTGCCAGTGTTATCTGTGCCAGTGTTATCTGTGCCAGTGTTATCTGTGCCAGTGTTGGTGGTGCCAGTGTTATCTGTGCCAGTGTTGGTGGTGTCAGTGTTATCTGTGTCAGTGTTATCTGTGTCAGTGTTATCTGTGTCAGTGTTGGTGGTGTCAGTGTTATCTGTGTCAGTGTTGGTGGTGTCAGTGTTATCTGTGTCAGTGTTGGTGGTGTCAGTGTTATCTGTGTCAGTGTTGGTGGTGTCAGTGTTATCTGTGTCAGTGTTGGTGGTGCCAGCGTTGGTGGTGTCAGTGTTGGTGGTGCCAGTGTTGGTGGTGCCAGTGTTGGTGGTGTCAGTGTTATCTGTGCCAGTGTTGGTGGTGTCAGTGTTATCAGGGCCAGTGTTGGTGGTGTCAGTGTTATCTGTGCCAGTGTTGGTGGTGTCAGTGTTATCTGTGCCAGTGTTGGTGGTGTCAGTGTTATCTGTGCCAGTGTTGGTGGTGCCAGTGTTAATGACAGGCAGCACTAAGACATCCTACATCCTCATTTCCTTAAACCTGGAACTGTGCTCAGTACTGTGTGCGACGCCAGCGCCCGTGTTCTGCTGTGGAACCCTGTGTGAGGGCCCGGCTGTTCCGTTAGTCTGCTTTATCTACGTCTCTCTCACTCCCAGGTCTGATCAGAGGATCTCGTTGGACGACTTCCAGAGCTTCCTGATGGAGTATCAGAAGGTGAGGTGCAGATTCTGAACAGAGAATCAAAGACTGAGTTTCATTTTTAAATAATTCTGATATTTTATTTTCTGATTTTTAATTTAAAAGGTGTGGTAGTACAGGGATGTACGTGTTTGGTGTAGAAGGTTAGCTGTTCAGTGTAGTGCAGCATTAAAGGACCCATATATGAAATTACAGAGAGAACCTTTAATGGGTACTGAACCGTGTGTGTGTGTGTTTCAGGAACTCTGGGCCACGGATAAGGACAAAGTCCAGGACTACATGTTCCACTACCTGAAGGAACCGCTGAGGGAGATCGAGGAGGCGTTCTTCCTCCAGGACGAGGTGACCATCGCAGAAGTCTAGAGATCTGCCCGGGCTTTGGGTCAGATACGGATCAGGACAGGACGTTATGTCCAAGCATGCACTTAACAGTCAATGAAGAATAATAATAATAACAATAATAATAATAATAATAATAATAATAATAATAATAATAATAATAATCTCCTTTAAATAAGCTTCATAAAGCATGTCATAGTGCTTACAGTACAAAGCAGACAGTAGAGACGTAGAGAGGAAAAAAGGTCATCAAAAAATAAGAGCAATAAAAAGCAACAGAAATGTAATAGATTAATAATGATAATTAAATTATTAATTAAAATAAAAATTGTAATTCAAAATATTAAGTATTTAACAAGTATTAGTAAAATTCCGTAAAATAAAAGTATAAATAAAATGTGGCATAGTACAAATTAATAATTAATTCTAAAAATATATAATTAAAATGTAAATGGTAAATAAAATAAAAAAAAATTAGTTTTTATTAAATGTAAAAACAAAAAAAAAAATAAAAAATTTTTGTAGGTTTTTGTGAAAAGAGAAATATGTAATATTTTTTTTAATGAATTAATTTATTAATTTATTTATTTCCATCACCAAAAAGACATTTAAAGATGAGAGTACAGATTTAAAAGCCATTTATATATTATTATTATTTATTTTATTTATTTATCTATTTCCATCACCATAAAGACGTGAAGATGAGAGTACAGAGAGAGTGCGGATCTGAGCGCTGGTTTAAACCTGGTAGTGAACTGTTGAGTAAGCTAATCACAGGTTGTGCTCATTTGCATGTTCTCAAAACAACTTTGTGTCGCTCGGTTTACCGTGTGCTCAGCCAGGGAGGCCGTGCGTCACAGTGATTTTACCCCAGATTAGGTGGGCTGGCAGGTTACGCGCCCCCCAGGGTAAAGTCACTAACGCGCAGGGTTGGAAGATCGCCAGCATCGCGATACAGAGATGTTCTGACTAATGGACCCGGGGACTAGCGTACAGGCGTATCTCGTACAGATGATTTCATGAAGTGGAATATTTTACTCTGGCTTTGAGCTCAGATCGTCAGATCTGCTGTATGATGAACCACAACACCGCGGTGATGACGGAAACAAGATCACATCAGCGCTGAGGAGGACCAGAAATAGAACCCTGCCTGCTCTAAAAGCTCTGCTGGCGCGTACTGTGGCACATGGTGCTCTTGGGCTTCACCCCCAGCTGCTCCCTGATTCCTCTGGGGACGAGCTCGCTGGTTACTGGTTCTGAAGTCCGAATTCTGTAAGCTCACAGTTCCTGTGCTGATGTTGCTTCCAGAGGCATTCCAGGGCGCTAGTGGGTGCAGCAACAGAGAACCGGTGGTCTTACACTGACACCAAGCAGGGAAACGTAGCGGGCACCGCCAGTGATGTGTTTCAGCAGACCAGTGGACCCAACCCACGCCGTGAGAACACACCCCGCACTGGGGTGCATGACTTCATGGGGTCTGCACCACATGAGAACCCTACCATCAGCCCCAAACAACTGGCTCTGTGACTCATCAGATCAGCCCACGTGTTGCCAGTCCAGGTAGTAACGAGTCCAGGTGTGGCGTGTGTCCGGTAGGGTGGTGTTAACTGAGGCGCTCTGGTGGGTCTGCTGCTCCCGTATCCCGTAGAGGCTAAAGAACGCTGTGCTGGCCTGCGGGGGATATGCGTGTGGAGCTCCTGTATTTAATGTGGATGTGGTCTCTGCCAGAGTCGCTCGTCTGTTCACCACCAGACGCCGCCGGCCTAGCCAGACTCCGCCTGTCACCATCATTAGGCACCCGTGGGGGTCACTGCGCTGTCCACTGTGGCCGTAGTGCTTTCTATGATATATTCCCGGGACACGTGATGCTGTGGATCGAGGAATGTTGAATGCCTTCCTGACTCTGTCCCATCCGTCTGACCCCCACTATCGTGCCTCATCCAGCCTCCAGTAATTCCCGTCTCCTTGCCATGAGCACGCTAGCCAGTGTTTAACCTCACTCGCAAGTTAACACCTCACAGGTGTGTCCGTTCCCAAGCCCCCAAGACGATCACACGACCAACCACATCCGCTGTGAAATGCTTCCACGACACAGTAGTGGCACTTACGGTTGTCCAGGGTAGCTCTAGCGGGACTGCTGCTATGCGGGCTGCCCGACCCTGTGCTTGGTTTCATGCGCCTGTCGGTAGTGGGTGTGGCTGAAACACCTGAGTGGTGTAATCAGGACTAATGTTGGTCATATAAGCGATATCTTTATGTTTCCAAGGTGTGTTGTAACGTTGCTGTCCCCGTCACCATAATGCACCACTTAAATCTGAAAACCGTGCGGCATTAGCTCCGATCCCCGGACCTGGTTTTTGTTAAACTGACCTGGTTTAGCTTACCTTGACGTCCGGCCTTGAGCATCCTCCTTTCAAGTTGTTCCTGTGGTTTCGTCTGAACGACTGATTTCGTTCTGACCTCGTTTCTGTGGAGTTGTGGTTCATGTTGAGCGAATATTCTCGATTATGTTTTCAGAGTCGCATGCCTGTTATACCCACGCTGTACCTGCAGCCCGGTTCACACAGAAAGGCGGTTCTGGGCTTACGTGAGTGAAAGCCAGAAGATCAAAGGAAGTATAAAGCCAGAGAGGTGTTAACGAGGGAGGAGGGAAGAGTGCAGGTATAAACGCGGCGTGTCGGATCGGACGACTCGTTAGCATGTTGCATGTGCGTTCTTCATGAAGCTGAGAAGATACCTGATTTGGCTGACGCATGGTTGAATCGGCGGGGTCATATTTGCGCTCTGCCTTGAAGATGGACCGCGAACGTTTCGCTTGCAGACGCGGCCCTTTTGATCTTATCTCCACAAGCCCTTTGATGTGAACCTCAGCTGTAGACACTATAATAAGAAATAACCTACAGATGGTGTTCTGTATCTGCTGCAGCTGTGTGAGGTGTAAATCAGGTTGTGATGTTAGTAACCGACGCAGCAGACGGTTTTGAAGATCTCGAGGTGCGGCAATCTAGCAAAACAGTAGCACCCACCTGGAATACCTTAGCAGAAACCTTACAGCTTAGCACCCACCTGGAATACCTTAGCAGAAACCTTACAGCTTAGTACCCACCTGGAATACCTTAGCAGCTACGTAACAGCTTAGCACCCACCTAGAATAACTTAGCAGCTACCTAACAGCTTAGCACCCACCTGGAATACCTTAGCTGCAACCAAACAACATCTTAGCACCCACCTGGAATACCTTAGCTGCACCCTAACAGCTTAGCACCCACCTGGAATACCTTAGCAGAAACCTTACAGCTTAGCACCCACCTGGAATACCTTAGCAGCTGCGTAACAGCTTAGCACCCACCTAGAATAACTTAGCAGCTACCTAACAGCTTAGCACCCACCTGGAATACCTTAGCTGCAACCTAACAGTTTAGTACCCACCTGGAATACCTTAGCAGCTACCTAACAGCTTAGCACCCACCTGGAATACCTTAGCAGCTACCTAACAGCTTAGCACCCACCTGGAATACCTTAGCTACAACCAAACAACATCTTAGCACCCACCTGGAATACCTTAGCTGCAACCTAACAGCTTAGCACCCACCTGGAATACCTTAGCAGCTACCTAACAGCTTAGCACCCACCTGGAATACCTTAGCTGCACCCTAACAGCTTAGCACCCACCTGGAATACCCTAGCAGCAACACCGTAGTACCCACCTGAAATACCTTAGCAGCTGCCTAACAACATCTTAGCACCCACCTGGAATACCTTAGTAGCACCCTAACAGCTTAGTACCAGGCTGGAATACCTTAGCAGCTGCCTAGCAACACCTTAGCATCCAACTGGAATACCATAGCAGCAACCTAATAACAGTTTAGTTAATCCCACAGCAATCTCATAACGACCACCCGGGATACCATATTCCACATAGTAATAAATCTGAGAGAATTCTTTGGGGGACTATTTTGCTAATGTATCCCTCCACCATTAATGGATCATAAAATTAATGGGCAGCTCTGACTGGTGTAGCTTCCTCCAGCGCTGCTCCGATCTGATCTGAAGTGCTGGAATACAGAACAGCCAGGTGTCTGATCACGAAGTAACCACTGTGTCTCCTCTTCTCCTCCAGCTCCTTACGTACCTGTTCTCCAGGGAGAACTCCATCTGGGATGCCACGCTCGACCACGTGCGCCCGGAGGACATGAACAACCCCCTCTCTCACTACTGGATTTCTTCCTCACACAACACGTAGGTATACAGGGTATACGGGTCAGCGGGCACAGCGGCTGGCTCAGCACTCTGAGGGCACAGCAGTGTCCAGCGAGGTCAAGTTAAAGTCAGACGTTTGGGGAAATTGTTTTTCTGTGGAGTGTTGAGTTATTAGCTTGCTTTAATACCTTTAATACCCTAGCAGGAGCCTGTCCAACACTTTAGCACCCACCTGGAATACCCTAGCAGGAGCCAGTCCAACACTTTAGCACCCACCTGGAATACCCTAGCAGGAGCCTGTCTAACACTTTAGCACCCACCTGGAATACCCTAGCAGGAGCCTGTCTAACACTTTAGTACCCACCTGGAAACCCTAGCAGGAGGGTCCTGGCAACACTTTAGCACCCACCTGGAATACCCTAGCAGGAGGGGCCTGGCCAACACTTTAGCACCCACCTGGAATACCCTAGCAGGAGCCTGGCCAACACTTTAGCACCCACCTGGAAACCCTAGCAGGAGGGTCCTGGCAACACTTTAGCACCCACCTGGAATACCCTAGCAGGAGGGGCCTGGCCAACACTTTAGCACCCACCTGGAATACCCTAGCAGGAGACCGGCAACACTTTAGCACCCACCTGGAATACCCTAGCAGGAGCCTGGCCAACACTTTAGCACCCACCTGGAGTACCCTAGTAGGAGCCTGGCAACACTTTAGCACCCACCTGGAATACCCTAGCAGGAGCCTGGCAACACTTTAGCACCCACCTGGAATACCCTAGTAGGAGCCTGGCAACACTTTAGCACCCGCCTGGAATACCCTAGTAGGAGCCTGGCAGCACTTTAGCACCCACCTGGAATACTCTAGCAGGAGGGTCCTGGCAACACTTTAGCACCCACCTGGAATACCCTAGCAGGAGGGGCCTGGCCAACACTTTAGCACCCACCTGGAATACCCTAGCAGGAGACCGGCAACACTTTAGCACCCACCTGGAATACCCTAGCAGGAGCCTGTCCAACACTTTAGCACCCACCTGGAATACCCTAGCAGGAGCCTGTCTAACACTTTAGCACCCACCTGGAATACCCTAGCAGGAGCCTGTCTAACACTTTAGCACCCACCTGGAATACCCTAGCAGGAGCCTGTCCAACACTTTAGCACCCACCTGGAATACCCTAGCAGGAGCCTGTCCAACACTTTAGCACCCACCTGGAATACCCTAGCAGGAGCCTGTCCAACACTTTAGCACCCACCTGGAAACCCTAGCAGGAGCCTGTCCAACACTTTAGCACCCACCTGGAAACCCTAGCAGGAGCCTGTCCAACACTTTAGCACCCACCTGGAAACCCTAGCAGGAGCCTGGCAACACTTTAGCACCCAACTGGAATACCCTAGCCAGAGCCTGGCAGCACTTTAGCACCCACCTGGAATACCCTAGTAGGAGCCTGGCAGCACTTTAGCACCCAACCGGAATACCCTAGCAGGAGCCTGGCAGCA
>JAMWET010004907.1:87500-187500 GCA_024036415.1 Prochilodus magdalenae | reverse complement strand
CACACACACACCTACACGTACACAGAACTGTGTGGAGAACCTAACCCAGCTTTTATTTTTCTCTGTCGAGTGTTAATATGAGCAGAAACACTCGCTCTGTGGTCGTTAGCATAAGCGCTAACAGCATTAGCTTGTCCTAGCTGGTCTCCTGAGGTAGTAATGCTCTCTACAGAGTAATAACTCTACACATACGGATCAGAACATCATCATCCTGTCCTAGTTTACACTCTGGAGCTCTTACTGGAGTATCACAGTGCTGGTGGAGCTTCATCTCCGTCTGGAGAGTAAAGGATTCACTACACTGGGATTAGCTTCAGCTGCTAACGTTAGCAAACACAGAGGATCCTCAGTGAGGCTAATCCAGCAGCTCTACCTGCTTTAGGAAGCTGGAAAACCGGGAAATTCCTTACATACTCGGATATATTGGACACATACAGCCTCAAACGTGATCTAGTTTTACTGTTATTAATCATGTTTATTAATAATTTACTGTATATTGGTATGAATTAAGCTACTTCTGTTCTAACCGGGGGTGAGTTATTTACCTGGAAGTGTCTTAAAGCCGTTTATTGCTAGTTAAAATATTGCTTTTAATGTCATTCCAAATGGGCAGAGATTACCAGCTGTAGGCTGAACAGGTGGGTAAATTTAAATAGGTTGTGTTTTTGTGTCTCTCCATTTAATATAAGCTGTTTTTGGAGCTTAGTTTCCAGATATGGACTGAGGTAGAACTAACTTAATATTTTTAACGTTTTTTGGGGAAATTTGCTTTTCCGATACAGGCCCTTTAAACATAGATTGAAGATGAATGTGATTGGTTCATGTGTTTTAGGCCATCGTGATAAGTGCTGGTATTGTTGGGGATGTATTGGTGGTGTGTATGTAGCCAGTGTTGCCCAGCCGTGCTGATGGTGGTGATGTGATTGCTCTGTTAACAGCACAAGAAGTTAGCGGAGGGGAGCGCGTACGAAGAGGTTTCCACGTCCACTCCGTACTCAGAAAATGACATCAGCAACTCCATCAAGAACGGCATTCTCTTCCTGGAGGACCCCATCAACCATGTGAGAGCCCACTTCATGTGTACATACTCACTAAAGATATATACACACACACTATATAGCCAGAAGTATTCACTCACCCATCCAAGTCATTGAATTTAGGTGTTCCTATCAATTTCATGGCCACAGGTGTATAAACCGAGCACCTAGTCATGCAGACTGCTCCTACAGACGTTAGTGAGAGAACGGGTCGCTCTCAGGAGCTCAGTGAACTCCAGCGTGGTACCGGGATAGGATCCACCTGTGCTACAAGTCCAGTGGTGAAATTCCCTCCTACTAAATATTCCACAGTCCACTCTCAGTGGGATTAGAACACAGTGGGAGCGACTGGGAGCCTCAGGAACTCCGCCACGAAGCGGTAGGACATGTGCAATGACAGAGCGGGGTCAGCGTACGCTGAGGGTCATAGGTCACAGAGGTCACCAGCGTTCTACAGAGTCCATCACTACAGACCTCCAACCTTCATGTGTCCTTCAGATCAGCTCAGGAACAGTGTGTAGAGCTTCATGGAATGGGTTTCCATGGCGAGCAGCTGCATCCAAGCCTTACATCACCAAGCACAGTGCAGAGCGTGGAACGCAGTGGTGTAAAGCTCCGCCCCTGGACTCTAGAGCAGTGGAGGCGTGTTCTCTGTAGTGACCAATCACGCTTCTCCGTCTGGTGATCCGATGGACGAGTCTGGGTTTGGCGGTACCAGGAGAACGGTACTGGTCTGGTTGCACTGTGCCGTGTGTAAAGTTTGGTGGAGGGGGATTATGGTGTGGGGGTGTTCAGGAGTCAGGCTGCGCCCCTTAGTTCCAGTGAGAGGAACTCTTAATGCTTCAGCAGACCAAGAGACTCTGGACCATTTCATGCTCCCAGCTTTGTGGGACAGTTTGGGGACGGCCCCTTCCTGCTCCAACATGACCGCACACCAGGGCACAGAGCAAGCTCCATAAAGACATGGAGGAGCGAGTCTGGGGTGGAGGAACTGGACTGGCCTGCACAGAGTCCTGACCTCCACCCGATAGAACACCTTTGGGATGGATTAGAGCGGAGACTGAGAGCCAGGCCTTCTCGTCCAACATCAGGGTCTGACCTCACAGATGTGTGTGTGTGTGTGTGTGTGTGTGTGTGAGTGTATATATATGTGTGTGTGTGTGTGTGTGTGTGTGTGTGTGTGTGAGTGTGTATATATATGTGTGTGTGTGTGTGTGTGAGAGAGTGTGTGTGTGTGCGTACTTCTCTGATGTTCCCATGTGTAACACCTTTCGCTCTCTGTTTCTCAGGAGTGGTATCCTCACTTCTTCGTCCTGACGAGCAGTAAGATCTACTACTCTGAGGAGACCTCTAGTAATCAAGGCAACGAGGATGAGGAGGAGCACCGTGAGGTGAGGAAGCCTCTGGACCTGTCCGCTGGGTAGCGCTATGGAGGCTGTACATTCTCATTCTGCCCCTTTTGACCTCCTTTCATCTTTCCCTTTGTTTTCTTCCCTCCCTCCAGGTGGGGAACGGCATGGACCAGCACGTGACCGAGAAGTGGTTTCACGGTAAGCTCGGCGCTGGACGCGATGGCCGACAGATCGCTGAGCGACTGCTTTCGGAGTACTGCCTGGAGACCGGAGCCCCGGACGGCTCGTTTCTGGTCCGGGAGAGCGAGACCTTCGTGGGAGATTACACCTTGTCTTTCTGGTAATGCCGAAAAGTCCGCTCTGATTAGCATGCTAATTTGGCTAGCAGTGATTGTGCAGCTTGGTTGGTTTCCCAAGATCTTGAAGAATTCGTACGGATGGGTTTACTGTTTATAAATGGATCTGGCGGTTTGGTCCAGTTAGTTTGGTTAATAATAATTTATCCATAATTAATTATATTAATTATAATAATCAGATTAACAGATTAACCTTCCGCACACAGGCGCTCTGGTCGAGTGCAGCACTGCCGGATTCACTCTCGGCAGGAGGCCGGCAGCCCCAAGTTCTACCTGACGGACAACCTGGTGTTCGACACGCTGTTCGCCCTCATCACCCACTACCAGCAGGTGGCGCTGCGCTGTAACGAGTTCGAGATGAAGCTGACGGAGCCCGTGCCCCAAACCAATGCCCACGAGAGCAAAGAGTGAGTCTCCTACTTGGTTCAGTCTGTAACACAGGAGCAGTGGTGACGTTTTATTCTGATCCCAGGTCAGTCTTACAGTTGGATATAAAATAAGGCTGGAAGTGATCGGACCCATCCAGATCGGACCTGGTGCTTCATGTTGGTCAGAGGTCACAGATCAGAGGGAAATCCTAAGAGGGCACATCCGACTGGACCTGCATGCTGGAAAAGTGAAGCCACTCTCACGCACTGACTGATTGTGTGTGTTTGTGTGTGTGGCCGTGTGTGTGTGTGCGTGTGTGTGCGTGTGTGTGCGTGTGTGTGTGTGTGTGCGTGTGTGTGCGTGGGGTCGTGTGTGTGTGTGCGTGTGTGTGTGCGGTCGTGTGTGTGTGTGCGTGTTTGTATGTGTGCGGTCGTGTGTGTGTGTGCGCACGTGTGCCTGCGTGTGTGTGTTTCAGGTGGTACCATGCGTGTTTGTCCCGGAGCCAGGCTGAAAACATGTTGATGAGGGTTCCACGTGACGGAGCCTTCCTTGTGAGGAAAAGGGCGGAATTCAATTCCTTTGCCATCTCCTTCCGGTACGCTCTCTCTCTCACTCGCTCGCTCAAACACCCTCTCCCTTTCTCCCTCTCCCTCTCCCTTTCTCCTTCTCCCTCTCCCTTTCTCCCTCTCCCTTTCTCCTTCTCCCTCTCCCTTTCTCCCTCTCCCTCTCCCTTTCTCCTTCTCCCTCTCCCTTTCTCCCTCACTCACTCAGACTCACACACACACATTCTCACTTTCTCACACTTACCCTCTCTCTTCTACTCCCTCCTTCAATTACACTCACACACTTTCTTTTTCTCCCTCTCCCTTTCTCACTCACTCACTCGCGCACACACACACACTTTCTCTCTCTCTCTCTCTTACTCGCCCGCTCAAACACCCTCTCCCTTTCTCCCTCACTCACTCACTCACTCACTCAGTCACAAACACAAACACACACACACACTCATTCTCTCTCTCTCTCTCTCTCTCTCTCTCTCTCTCTCTCTCTCTCTCTCTCTCCCTCTCCCTCTCCCTCTCTCCCCCCCATGTTCCTGTCAGCCTCTCTGTCTCGTTCTCTTTGTCCCTCTCTGCCCTCCTCTCTGTAATTTCGTTGATTGTGTGTCCGGATTATGGCGAGAGAACAGCAGTGCCGGCTGTGGAGGTTTAGTTTTCTGCCTCTCCTCCACTCCAGCTGAATAAACGACTCTCTTTATAAGTCAGTGTGACTCTAAATAAAGTCCAGCCTCTCCAGATTATCCTCTCAGCGATGTTGGCTGTTTCTGTATGGTGTTTATCTTAATTCTGTGTGTATATGAGTGTAGCGGAGCGCCTGTAACAGCCCTGGCGTGTCCCGCTGGAGGAGAGGAGCCCGCCCTGCTGCTGAAAGGACTCCTTGTGTCCACGTTGCGACACGTTTCTGTTTTGGAGCAGTGCGTCTCCCGTTTCCGGTGCTGTTGTTTACACTGGGTTTTTTCGGAGCGAGACGCCAAAATAAGTGTCCAAACCCACTGAAGAACATTCCGCACACTGCTGTGTCCCTCAGACAGCATCCTCGGAGCCACCGGCTCTACCACACCTTCCCCAAGCTCATTATTAGATACCGCTACGCTAGCTCGCTAGCTCGCTACTGCTCACAGCGTCGACTGTCCCAAACTGTTACCCAGCTAACCTCCCAGCAGAACCGCGATTCTCAGACACACGCCAGGAGTCGTGTTCTCCAGTGAACAGTGAAGAACTGTGTGAGAACCTGGAACCGCAGCTGTCGTAGCTCAGTGCGCTGAAATGTGCTGGGATTTAGACAGGTGGGGATGTAGGCAGGGCGTGGATGTAGACAGGTGGGGATTTAGACAGGTGGGGATGTAGGCAGGCGGGATGTAGACAGGTGGGGATGTAGACGGGACAGGTGGGGATGTAGGCAGGCGGGATGTAGACAGGTGGGGATGTAGACGGGACAGGTGGGGATGTAGACAGGTGGGGATGTAGACGGGACAGGTGGGGATGTAGGCAGGTGGGGATGTAGGCAGGTCTGGATGTAGACAGGGTGGGATGTGGGCAGGCGGGGATGTGGGCAGGCGGGGATGTGGGCAGGTGGGAATGTGGGCAGGTGGGGATGTAGGCAGGCGGGGATGTAGACGGGACAGGTGGGGATGTAGGCAGGTGGGGATGTAGACGGGACATGTGGGGATGTAGACGGGACAGGCGGGGATGTAGACGGGACAGGCGGGGATGTAGACAGGGCGGGGTGTAGGCAGGTGGGGATGTAGGCAGGTGGGGATGTAGGCGGTACAGGCGGGATGTAGACAGGTGGGGATGTAGGCAAGGTGGGGTGTAGGCAGGCAGGGATGTAGACGGGACAGGTGGGTATGTAGACAGGCGGGGATGTAGACAGGTGGGTATGTAGGCAGGTGGGGATGTAGACGGGACAGGTGAGGATGTAGACGGGACAGGTGAGGATGTAGACGGGACAGGTGGGATGTAGGCAGGTGGGGATGTAGGCAGGTGGGGATGTAGGCAGGTGGGGATGTAGACAGGCGGGGATGTAGACAGGTGGGGATGTAGGCAGGTGGGGATGTAGACGGGACAGGTGGGGATGTAGGCAGGCGTGGATGTGATCAGCAGACAGGCTTTATTATACTGCCGGGCCGACTCTACTCCTCTCCTCTCTCTCTCTCAGGGCGGAGGGGAAGATCAAGCACTGCCGCGTGCTGCAGGAGGGTCAGACGGTGGTCCTGGGCACCTCCGAGTTCGACAGCCTGGTGGATCTGATCAGCTACTACGAGAAACACCCGCTTTACCGCAAGATGAAGCTGCGCTACCCAATCAACGAGGAGACACTGGAGAAGATCGGCACTGCTGTGAGTGACGCAGACACACGTGGTCGTACACATAGGAACACATGAGGTCAGTCTCCTACAGAGGACGCGCTGAGACAGGACGGTGTCCTGCAGGTTCCACCGAACAGCTCCCGCTTATTTTAACAGGTACCTTCAGCACAGGTGTGTTAAATTCAGCAGGGGAACTGAACTCAGCTGTAGAGCGGTGACTGACTCATTCAACCTGAGCAGTGACGGTGTGTTTAATGACACGGGTTCCTCTTTCTAGTTCCCGGATGTAGATGGGAACCACAGCGGAACCTTTTCTCCTTAGCTGCTGGGCTAGCGCCCCCTGATCTAGGCTAATACTAGGAGCTGTATGAGCACGCTGGCGCCTCCCAGCTTTAATTCAGTTACCAGCATAACGAGCCGAGAACAGAGCCGAGCCGCTACAGCGAGGCAGACGGACTGCTCAGCACGTACACACACCGTTTCTCTCTCAGCGATAGAATGGTGTTCAGTGTGGAGCGAGGCGCTGTTGTTGGTGTGTCTGCTGGGATGTTCAGTGCTCAGTGTTCAGTAAGAGTGTGTAGTCTGCAATCTTTCCAGTTTATGGAAATTGTGTTGGGTATCTGGTCCTCAGCCTTCGGCCAACTGTGTCATCTTGTTGGGCTTCGGGAGGAAATGTCCCTGTCAGTGCGTCCCTGCTGAATATCCGGACCACCATGACGAAATTTATAAAGTATCGCACTATCAGAGTTCGTATCGCCCGGCGTTCCGATTCAGGAGTCTCTGAACTTTTCCCCATGACGTTTATTTCCGTCTCTGCCTCTGCAGGAACCTGACTACGGATCCCTGTACGAGGGCCGTAACCCCGGCTTCTACGTGGAGGCCAATCAGATGCCCACCTTTAAGGTATTTCTCTTTCTGGTTATGAGCCTTTGATGATCAGTGTGTACGTGTGATGAATGGGTTTTAGATACATCCTAGTGTTCAGTGATCTGTGTCTGAGTGAGCTGAGAAACGTCTGATTAGTTTAATCTAATCCATCGTCGTGATGACATCATGCCACCATCCCTGTATCTCCGCACCTTGTATCTCCATCTGTTTCTCTGTGTACTGTATTACCCTGTTCTTCAATGGTCAGGACCCCCACAGGACCCCCACAGGACCCCCACAGAGCAGGTACTATGTGGGTGCTGGATCATTCTCACTGCTGGACTGAGAATTGTGCACCTACCAAAACTATTCAGTCAATAGTGTCCTGTGGGGCAGCGTCCTGTGGGGCAGCGTCCTGTGGGGCAGCGTCCTGTGGGCAGCGTCCTGTGGGGCAGCGTCCTGTGGGGCAGCGTCCTGTGGGGCAGCGTCCTGTGGGCAGCGTCCTGTGGGGCAGCGTCCTGTGGGGCAGCCTCCTGTGTCCACTGATGAAGGACTAGAGGATGACCAGCACTGCACTGTGCAGCAGCAGATGAGCTATCGTCTCTGACTGTCCATCTACAAGGTGGAGCAGCAAGGTAGGAGTGTCTAATAGAGTGGACAGTGAGTGGACACAGTGTCTCAACACTCCAGCAGCACTGCTGTGTCTGATCCACTCACACCAGCACCACACACACTAACACACCACCACCACGTCAGTGTCACTGCAGTGCTGAGAATGATCCTCCACCCACCTACTACCTGCTCTGTGGGGGTCCCGTGGGGGTCCTGACCATTGAAGAACAGGGTAATGAAGTATTTGCCTGTGTCAGATTTATGGCATGCCCTGCTGCTGAGGAGAGAGATCAGACGATGGGCGGGTGGATCGGGGAGGTGTGGTCATTAGGAGTTCTGGTGTGGTTGGAATGTGTTCCTGATGAGCTGCACGTTGCTGATACGGTGTGTCTGTGTGCAGTGCACTGTGAGAGCCATGTACGAGTACAAGGCCCAGCGGGACGATGAGCTTTCCTTCAGCAAGAACGCCATCATTCAGAACGTGGACAAACAGGAAGGAGGCTGGTGAGTGAGGGCGAGCCGTAGCCGGTAGCTCCTGGTGATTAGGTTATCGGGTCTGTTATGAGGGATTTGGATACTTGTGGATGTTGATGCTGATATTTTGAGCAGCTGAGGAATGTAATCTATCGCTGTGTGAAACTGAAGGAGACTCGAGCAGGCGGTGGGTTTGAGATCGGTGCTTGTTGGTGCAGGTGTAGAGGAGGAAATGGCTGTTTGTTTATTGGTGTGTGTGTGTGTGTGTGTGTGTGTGTGTCTGTGTGTGTGTGCGTGTGAGCGCAGGTGGAAAGGTGACTTTGGGGGAAAGAAGCAGCTCTGGTTCCCTGCAAACTACGTGGAGGAGATCAGCCCTACAGCGGTGGAGCCGGACAGATCCGTGAGTGTCCATCCCTTTTCCCCTCTCCCCCTCAAACGTGGACACACCTGCGTACAGTGTCTCCCGGCACACATGCTCCATTTTCACACGTATTCCTATGGAATCTCTCGCATCACTTTACGGAGCATTTATGGAAGTTTGCTTCACAGTAGCTGGATCATCATACGGTATAGTCGGGCAGCATGATCATAGAATAGAGGTCAGTAGAAGCCTTAGCACAGGACCAGCTCATTATCACATCAAAGGGTGAAGGTGAGCAGGTCCCTGCTGAGGTTCTGTGACTGTAACAGTACAGTTTCCTTTGGTGATGTCATTTGCAGGTGAAACAGGTAATAAATCACGATATATAATAAAAGTCCTCAACATTCTGTATCAGGCGGTCACTGTAATGCAGCGCTGCGCGATTCCCACCCCACCCCATACACACTTATGAGCATATAGGACAACAGTGCTTCCCATATGGGGTACATCCCTACACCCTCCTTAACTGTCCAGTCAGGTTTACACAAGCTCCCCAACAATACACCCCATCCTATCCATTACTGAAACGGATAATCGATCGCTCATGTGCCCAATAACTTTAACGCGGTGGTCGGCTGGTAAATTTAGCCTGAGGTTATTTATGCGTTTGCTATCTAACAATCCCTATTCACACATTCCCGGTTTCATTAGGGAATGTTCCTGCTCATACAGGAGATCATAAAATCATATTTAAAATATTTTCATTCTGTAAACATCTCACACCAAGGACAGTAGCCGCATCAGGTCTCGGTCTTTGTGCCCTCCCTACTCCCGCACGTGTAATTAAAACTATACATTTTATATTTAACGTGTGAACAGGGCCTTTAATGTGCTCTCTGCTGTCTGCCTTCGCTGCGCCCTGCTACAACCAAATCTACACCTCAGGTCCTGACTGAGATGGAGGAAATGACATCACCAACGAAGCCCCTATTAAATTAGTGGCCAGATAATTTGGTCAGTTGGATTCCGTGCTGAGGTCACTGCCCGAGGCGTAGTAAAGCGGCTCTGTTCTGTTGTGACCCGGTGTGGTGGGGGTGGGGGTGGGGGTGGTGTTTGTAGCTCTTGCGCAGTGTTGATGTTTTTCTTTGCTCTGTCCTGTGTACACACACTCACACACACACACTCACACACACACTCTCTCTCACACTCTCACACACACACTCGCACACACACTCACACACACTCACACACACTCACTCACTCACTCACACACACACACACACACACACTCACTCACTCACACACACACACACTCACTCACTCACTCACACACACACACTCGCGCACACACTCTCACACACACACACACACACACACACACACACTCTCACACACACACTCACTCACACACACACACACACACACACACACACACACGCTCACACTCACACACACACTCACTCACACACACACACGCTCACACTCACACACACACACACTCACTCACTCACTCACACACACACTCACACACACTCACTCACTCACTCACACACTCACACACACACTCACTCACACGCACACTCACACACACATACACACTCTGCAGGCGACAGAGAACAGTCCTCTGGGAGACCTCCTGAGAGGAAGTGTGGACGTGTCTTCCTGTCAGATCGGTGAGTGTTCTCCTTCCTCTCCTTCCCTTTCCTCCTGGATTCCGACCTTGCCTCCTTTACTCCGGCTCCCTCTAGTGGCCGTTTGGTGGAGGCGCTCTTTCATGCTTTCTTTCCTGTGCCTTAAAGTCTTAAAGCGCCAGGGAACCTGAATCCCAGATTGTTTTTCCTATGCTAGGAGGTCACGTGTGAGGTCACATGTGGGCACCTAACCCTCACACCGTTTGGGCATGCTCATTTCAAAGCTGTGTGCACATGTGCTTTTGTTCCCGTTTGGGGAAATAACAGCCAAAAGGGAAGTTTGGGAAGTTTCCACGAGGTAGTTTGGAGTGCCTCTGTGTGCATTCAGTCAAAGGAGCATTTGTGGGCTCAGACAGCTGATGTTGGATAAGGCCTTCCGGACAATCGACGTTCCGGTTTATCCCGGAGGTGTTCGGAGGGGTTGAGGTTGGGACTCCAGGGAGACCACTGGAGTTCTTTCACACCGAGCTCGTCATTCCATGGGTGGATCTCAAAACTGATGTCTCCTCCTTCGTCCTTCAGCCTGTGATCCAGAAGTGAAGGCCTCATGTCCGTTCTGTAAATGAGCTCAGAGGATCCCAGAGTCAGGAGTCAGGAGTCAGGAGGCCTGTAGAGTAGGGAAGAACCCGTGCATCCGGCTCGGAAGTCTTTTTTTTTTTGGGCAGCGGGTAACGGAGTTCCATGGTGCAGCGGAATGTGAGGTGTGGCTGCTCCAGAGCATGAGGTCACACTGCACATGCCCAGTTTGTCAGGTAGAGGGAGCCGTGGAGCATGGTCTCCGGAGTGATGGACACTTCCAGCATCCGTACCGGAACGCTCTAGCGCATAAACCCCTCGTCACACAGACGGTTAACCTTCCCGGAATGAGAGACTTCCCTGCAGATCGATAGGACGGCATTCCGGCTGATCTCTTTTATCCTAAAGGGAAGCGTGCCGATCCTAGTGGGAGTGGTCTCCGCGGGAGGTGACGAGTGGTCTCTGCAGGGTCTGCGGAGTATGGAAATCACATCAGTCCAGATATCAACCCAGCTGAGCACCTATGGGATATTTGGGGTCTCTGTAATGTCCTTTATCCAGACTCCCACTGAGGGAATATCTTTTGGAAGATCGGAAGATTATAATTCCTGGCGAATGTACAGCCCGGTAAAAACCATCCGCTGTGTCTAAGCGGTGAAATTCGGGAGTCGTTCACAAACATCTGGGTTTAAAACTGCCCGGGACAAAGGCGGTCTGGTTTTCCCTTCATACAGTTATTCCGTCCGGGAAGCTCCGGGAAGAGCAGCCCAGTTAATGTGGTCATATCCCATTTCTTATTGAGACCCCGCCCCCTTGTCTCAGAGCGTAACCCTCCTCCCCCCTTACAACTAAGATTAGAAGGTGTAGTGGTTGAACCCCGACCCCCCCCCCCCCCCCTATGAAATGGGACCACTCTTCCAGAACCGGATACGTCACCAGGTGTGGTCAGAATGGCTCGCAGGGCATTCTGGGAATTCTCATAACGCTCCGTTTGGAGTGTGCCTCTTAGAATCTCCGTTTGTAGGGCCATGTAGCCCTGACACTCCACCTACCCCTCCATCTCTACGCCAGTCGGGACCACCCCCACCCCTAGACGTGAACACGCACAGTGGAGGGGTAGGGCTACGTGTGGGGGCGAGGGGTGAAATGGGATTGGGCCTAGGAATCCGCTCTGAGCTCGTGTAGTTACTCACCCCCTCTCCTCCTCCCGCTCTGCAGTGGTCAGGCCGGATGGAAAGGGCAGCAGACCCCATGTGTTCTCCCTGCTGCCCATGGGATCTCCGCGTACCGGTCCCGTCCTGGATGTGGCCGCCAGCTCTCAGGACGAGATGAAGGACTGGGTGCAGAAGATCCGGGAGGTCACCATGACCTCGGAGGCGAAGGTCTGTCTCTGGTTTTCGCGTTTTATGATCAGATCAGTGTGTGCCAGGGGGGTGCCAGGGGGGTGCCAGGGGGCACGGAGGTGTTTTAGTGGTTATGGATTAAGCTGTGAGGCTGATGTTATGGATGTCTGTGTGACCGGTGTGCTGGTGTGTTCTCTCGCTCAGCTGGAGGAGGGGAAGATGATGGAGAGAAGGAAGAAGATTGCACTGGAGCTCTCGGATCTGGTGGTCTACTGCCGGCCGGTTCCTTTTGATGAAGACAGTAAGAGCATCAGTGCACTCTCACGACTCCTCCCTCAGGACGACGTATCCCATAAGGCTTTGATCTAAACCAGTGTTTCCATACACTTTCCCAAATTTTCCATTTCCTCTGTTCCGTTTAAAGCAGGTGATAAATATTGACCCCCTGACGCACTTACAGTCACTGTTTTAATGTGTCCCATCCATGGAGGTCCGGAGGCTGGACTATTGGCTTGATTGGAGTTGTTTGGTGTCAGGACGATTTAGACCTTTATTAAAACAGATGTTCTCAGGTTTACTGTGTTGGGTGTAAAAGGTGCTCCGCTTTTCCATTCCTTGCAGGTCATGGAATTTCAGAGAATTTAGCTGGAAAGCACTTTTAATTACTATTAAACTAACAGAATAAAAATGTAATAGTTTAATAAATAAAATGAAATAATAATAATATAATATTTTTTTCCATGACTGTCAATTAACCAACCTTTATTTAGACTCAGAAGTGCATCAAGGATGACCCTCGTTTTCAAAGCAGTCGAACCTTAAAGCTTAAATTATTTTTAAAAGTTCAAATAGAATTTGAATCTAGTTCAGTTATAATTCGATAACAAAATCAAGCAATACATAAATAATTCAAACATTAATAATAATAATAAATTAAAATAATGATGATAGCATTTATAATAACAACAAACATATCAACAGATAATAAAATTATAATTATTAATAACAGCATTAATAATAATAGTAGTAGTAATATTAATAGTAATACTAATCAAATGTATCAAAAAATGAAAAAATTTAAATTTCCAAGATAAAAAAAAAAAATTATTGATTTTAACATAGAAGGATAAATTACCAAACTAGAAAAAATAAAATAAAAAGGAATATAAAAATGATCATGAATAAATATATAAAATAAAGGCGAGGGAAAATAAGTGACCAGCTGAGTTCGACAGTTCCTGTCTGAGGGCTGTTTAGTGACACCAGCGAGCCAAGCTTAGAGACTCCTGCCGGATTTTCCCAGTTCAGTAAAACTCTCAGCACCTGACAGGTGATCCAGTGATCCAGTGATCCAGTGATCGGAGTGAGTCTGATGCCTACCTGGTTATTAGTCCTCAGCACCTGTGACTAAAGTCCAAACAGACCGTAATGAACTCCACAGACGGACGAGCCCACGCGTCCTGACCAGTGATCCGTGTTCGTCCTTGTCCTCCACAGAGATCGGAACAGAGAGAGCCTGTTTCAGGGACATGTCCTCGTTCCCCGAGACCAAAGCGGAGAAGTACGTGAACCGGATCAAAGGGAAGAAGTTTCTGCAGTACAACCGGCTGCAGCTCTCGCGGATTTACCCCCGCGGCCAGCGCCTGGACTCCTCCAACTACGACCCCTTACCCATGTGGCTCTGCGGCAGCCAGCTGGTGGCCCTCAACTTTCAGACTGCAGGTACCAGCTTGGGGGGCGCTGATCTCGATGTGATGGGATCTGATTACATCGCCATGATATCAGTGGACCCTTTGGACCACTCCGGTTCTTAAACAGTCATAGAGGTCTTCACATCTGGACCCAGTCTTACAGTCCTGGTTCTGTAACCACACACAGTGTAGTATACTAACACAGTCACATGACCAGTGACCTCACATTTACCTCAGAGCTGTTATTACTGTATCCACTGTTTAGAGCTAGCTGCTGCTAACGCTGCTCAGTTCACCTGAGATACGGTTAGCCTAGCGGTTAGCTCCCCTCGGCTACTTCACTCTAAAACTGATCCTCTAAAGCGAGTTCATCTTTTATTAATCTTCAGACCTGTATATTTAACTTTCTGAGGCTCATTCTGATGAACACACATCCACTACAATCACTACACCATCCGGGTATCTCCAGTACACCATGAAGATAGCTCCACCTGTACACTAGAACCGCTGACTGGAGTAGAACACCATCCGGGTATCTCCAGTACACCCATCACCATGACCAACTCCCCTAGCCACCGAGATAGATATAATTTTACTCCACCTGCACCACCACCACTCCCGCTACACTAGAACCGCTGACTGGAGTACAAAAACCTGAATACACCATCCGGGGATCTCCAGTCCACTACACCCACGACCACCAAGCTGAAGATAGCTCCACCTGTACACTAGAACCGCTCCACAAACCCTGACTGGAGTAGAAACACCATCCGGTGGATCTCCAGTAAGATTCCTGTTCCACTCCACCAAATGTGTAATCTACTGATATCGAACGACCACTGAAAGCTAATGTGCACTTCTACCATCTGTCTCTCTGTGTCTCTGTGTCTCTCTCTCCCACCACCAATGTCTCCAACCCAACCAACCACCACACCAACCATGTCCCACCACCACAACCAAAGTCTCTCTGTTCCAACCAGAACCCAACACCACATCTCTCTCTCTGTGTCTGTCTCCGTAGATTCCTGTGTCTCTGTCTCTCTCTCTGTGTCTGTCTGTGTCTCTCTCTCTCTCTCTGTGTCTCTCTCTCTGTGTCTCTGTCTGTCTCTCTGTGTCTCTCTCTCTGTGTCTCTGTCTGTCTCTCTGTGTCTCTCTCTCTGTGTGTCTCTCTCTCTGTGTCTGTCTCTCTGTCTCTCTGTCTGTGTCTCTGTCTCTCTCTCTGTGTCTGTCCTCCTCCTAGATAAGCCCATGCAGATGAACCAGGCCCTCTTCATGCTGAATGGAAGGAGTGGCTACGTGCTGCAGCCGCCAATCATGCGTGATGACAACTTTGATCCTTTTGATAGGCACTCTCTGAGAGGGGTGGAGCCAATCACACTGGTTATAGAGGTATGTTCATATGAATGGTTTATTGATCTGTTGCTCGTATGTTTACACTGTCCCGGATTTACGGTGAAGCCTAGCGCTGTCTAACTGGAGTCCAGCGTTCCAAATTCAGGACTGCAGTCAGTTGAGCTTCAGGGGGGTGGAGTCATTCATTCATTCTTTCATTCATTCATTCATTCATTCGTTTTTCCACACCACACATCGGGGGGATCCTTCTCTGTTTGGCGAAGGCAGGACACACCCTACACAGAACACCAGTTCATCACAGACACACACACAGACGTACACACTCGCTCTCACACCTGGGGGCGCAATTCAGCAGCTCCAGTTCACCTGCCTGTATGTGTTTGGAGTGTGGGAGGGAGGCGGAGCACCTGGAGGAGGTTACCTGTCTGGGGGATGTGACCCAGGCTCCTCCTGAGTCATGATGAGATTGGCTTTGCGCTGTGATGATGTCATGATGTTATTAAGAACACCACACGTGTGTTTGTTTGTTGATGTCGTGAAGGTGTTGGGGGCGCGCCACCTGCCCAAGCACGGTCGGGGCATCGTGTGCCCGCTGATTGAGATCGAGGTGTGCGGGGCGGAGTACGACAGTGCCAAACAGAAGACCGACTCTGAAGGTGAGGACGATGAGGCTTTTCCCGCACCGTTCCGGTTAAATCACCATTCCGGCTGCACTACTGTCAACATGTTGTGGTGTTGGTGTAGCACGGTGCGCGCCTACGCCCACTGTATACCTTATCAGCTCCACCCACCATACAGGACACTCTGTAGGTGTACAGGTCCAGACTGTAGTCCATCTGTTTCTCTGTGTACTGTATTACCCTGTTCTTCAATGGGCAGGACCCCCACAGAGCATGTATGATGTGGGTGGTGGAGGTGGTGGTGGTGGCGGTGTGTTTACCGAGCCTCTAGAATGATCAGTTTGGTGTAGGGGATAATGAGGGTCAGGAGATACAGTCAGTTGGAGAAAAATCAGCTGTGGGCGTGTCTGACCCAACACCAGCCTGAACCTTCCCTACCATGAGTTCACCATCATGCAGGTCCACGTTTCCTGAAGACCACCTGGATGAGCCTGAAGACCCCTGAAGAAACAATGTTCTGTGGACTGAGAGGGTAGAACTAGATCTTGATGGTTTAACTGGGGCTGTGAAACATGGTGGTGGCAGTGTCCCGGACCAGGCTCCTCTGCCACAGCTGGACCAGGCTCCTCTGCCACAGCTGGACCAGGCTCCTCTGCTGCAGCTGGACCCGGACGGCTTGGCCTCTGCTGATGAAGCTATAGGTTCTGGATTGTATTGAGAAGTTCTACAGGAGATTGTGATTGGGTATCTGCCTGTGAGCTGAACGACCTAAAACACCAGCTAGTCTACAGACGCTGCCGTACGAGGAAGGCTTGAACAGCTCTGTTGAGATTCCTGGCCACTATTTAAAGCATTTCTTTTTTTCCTTCTCAAGTTTGTGATTTTGTGGTGCGGGATTCCCAGTAAATACAGGTGCATGGCTGAGGTTAGGACTTACTTACACCCGTATGTAATTGTTTATCTCCAGTGTGTTTCAGTGAACAGCCTAACATATCTCTAACCCGTCAGTGTCCTGATATTAATGGAGCTGGCTGTATGTCTCTGACCGATGATTGGGAACACCTCTCTGTCTCTCCTGGTCGTTTTTGCAGCAGATAACGGCCTGAACCCCATCTGGCCCCCGAAGCCCTTCCGCTTCACCGTCTGTAACCCCTCCTTTGCCTTCCTGCGCTTCGTCGTCTATGAGATCGACATGTTCAACGACCAGAACTTTCTCGCTCAGGCCACCTTCCCAATCAACTGCCTCAAAACAGGTACGCCGAGAGTAGAGGAGGGGCGAGTCTGACTCTTAGCTTCCCATGTGTTCGAGATAAGCGAGGAAACTACGGCTGCAACAAGCAACTATTTTAATAGTCGAGTAGCCGATTATTCGGATCTAATAATTGATTATTCGGATATTGGACCGATTAGTTGGTCATCCGTATGTTGAAAAACAGGTAGTTGATTATTTGGACATTGAAACAAATAATGTTTGTTAGTTGATGCGAGTAATTGATTATTCAGATAGTGAAATGAACAATAGACCATTCAATTCTGGATATGAGTAATCGATTATTCGAAAATTGAAACAAATAATTGGCCATTTGCATGTTGGGTTGAGTAATCGACCATTCAGACACCGAAAGGAAAACTAGATTATTCAAATGTTGAGACGAGTGATCGATTATTCGAAAATTTAAATGAATAATCACCCACTTTTTTATGATGGTCGGGTAATCGATTATTTAGATAATGAAAGGAAAAATGTATTATTCGAATGTTGAAGTGAATAATCGATTATTCGGATGTTGAAACAAATATTCAATCATTCTTACGTTGATGCGAGTTATAGATTATTCAGATATTAAAGCAAATAATAGCTTTTTAGAATGTTAAAACAAGTAATCAATTATTCAGATAGTGAAGTGAATTGATTATTTGGATATTGAAACAAAAAATCACTTATTCAACCGGTGAAGCAATTAATCGATTATTAGAACTATGACTCCATTTCCAAATAACTCTTATGCAGTTATCAGCTTTTAGGGTTAGCTGGAGGTTGTTTTATGCGGTTGCTAAATAACAATGAAGCCAGTAAAGACGAATAAGATGTGTAAATTAACTTTCCTGCTAATAGAAAAGATGATAATAATAATAATAATAATAATAATAATAACAACAATAATATTAATGATATAGTAATATCATTAATAATAATAACTATAGTAATAAAAATAAAGCAATGTAATAATAACAATAATAATAATATAGTATAATAATAATAATATTAATATTGGTAATAATATTGATAATAAAAATATAATAATAATAATAATATTGTATAATAGCAGAAAAAGTACTTTCATTAATATCAGTTAAAGGAATCTGTAGTTTCTGTTGTTAGCCAGTGTCTTGAACTCTTGGACTTGTAACTGACCGACTCCTCGGTGTGTCTCTGCAGGCTACCGTTCGGTCCCGCTCAAGAACAGCTACAGTGAGGATCTGGAGTTGGCCTCGCTGCTCGTTCATCTGGAAATCGTGCGAGGCAGGGTGAGCAGATAAGTCCAGCATACAGGGGTTACGATTCAACACGGCGATATGCGATATGTACCACCTTGTGGGTGAAGCTAACGCTAGCAGCTAGCTGTTTACACTGAATGGGGACCTAAACCACAGTGGACCAGTGGAAAACAGCTAAAAAATCTTCAGTAAAACCAGTTTGATGTATCATGTGTGATGTGCACAATGGTTAAAATTTTCAGAATGGACCAATCTGTCTTCATGCGGTCTTTATGATGATGATGATGATGATGATGTCAATATAAGACAAAGGGGCCATCATTACAGCCGGTATTGAGTTCATAGCCAGCATGTTTACAGTCTGCAGCAGTTTAGCTCCGCCCACTCACGTTGTAGTTTCAGTGCAGACTGCTGTCTCAGGCCTCTCCCTCTTTCTCTTCCTACAGCATGAGAACGGAGAGATGGTGGGTCCGTTTCTGGGTGCCGGGGCAGCAGGAGTCTCCATGGGCAGAGATAGGTTAATGGACACCGGATCCGTCTCCTCCATGTCCGCCATGTCCCCTCTGCCCTCATCTCCTGGACAGGCGCTGGGCTACCGGGGCAGAGAGGGGTCCTTCGAGGCTCGCTACCAGTCTCCCCTGGATGACTTCCGAGTGTCACAGGAGTCGCTGCTGGACCATGTGGACCCCCAGAACAGAAGGTGTGTAGCTCAGGAGAGATCCCAGTGTGTGCATATACATACCCTCACTGGCCACTATATCAGAAACAGGGACCGTGGTCAGGACCACTCTGGGTCGAGATCGAAACCCTGTTCTCCTCTGAAGTCTGGAACTGCTTCTAGTCCATGTGGCGGTGGAGTTATTACAGCCCAAATCAAATCAAATCAAATCAAATCCAGGTCGAGGGAATTTAGAGCCGTTTGAACTCAGTGGTGTCTCACTGTGGAGAGACGTGGTCATGAAAGTTTCACAGGTTCCAGCATTGTTTGGATCTGGGATCTGGGATCTGGGAACATTTGGACCTGGAAATGAACAGTACATGGATTTAAAAGTAACCAGTGGATTGTGCTGCACTGGCCAGAGGAAACGGGGAATTAGACTTCATAGTGCTGATCAGTCAGCAGGAGGAGTGATGATGGTGGTGATGAGGAGGAGGAGGGATGATGATGATGATGGTGGTGATGAGGAGGAGGAGTGATGATGATGATGATGGTGGTGGTGGTGATGATGCTCTTTTCTCCCACAGGCTGATGCGAAGACCCCGGGTCAGTGCAGACAACCGTGTGTAGCCCCGCCCAACACACAACCCACCCACTCACCTACCCAGGGCCAGCGCAGGGGTCTGTCAGTGCTGATGTCATGGACTGCTGTGAATCCTGTTTCTATGGAAACGTTGTCGCCAGCACGCTTGGCCTACATTTCAGGCAGATCTCTCTCTCTCTCTCTCTCTCTCTCTCTCTCTCTCTCTCTCTCTCTCTCTCTCTCTCTCTCTCTCTCTCTCTCTATCTGTATCTCTCTCTCTCTATCTGTATCTCTCTCTCTCTATCTCTCTCCTCATCTCTCTCTCTCTCTGTATCTCTCTCTCTCTCTCTCTCTCTGTATTTCTCTCTCCCTCTCCTCTCTCTCTTTCTCTATCTCTCTCCTCGGCATCTCTCTCTCTCTCTCTCTCTCTCTCTCTTTATTTCTCTCTCTCTCTCTCTATCTGTATCTCTCTCTCTCTATCTGTATCTCTCTCTTTCTCTCTGTATCTCTCTCTCTCTCTCTCTCTCTGTATTTCTCTCTCTCTCTCTCTGTATTTCTCTCTCTCTCTCTCTGTCCCTCCCTCGCTCCTCTGGAGACCGTGTGAGAGAAGAAGAGAGTGGGAGGGTCTTTCTGGCCGTGGAGAGAACGAGAAGCTGTTCAGCCTCTTTTGGACGGAGCGGCCAGCAGGAGGCGTTCTGAGCGAACTTGCGGGACATGCGGCAGGCCGGCGGTGAAGACCTGGGAGGGGATTGTGTTCTCGGCGTGGGGTTTAGGGTTTCCTTTGTTTCTCTGGTTCTTCTCTCTCTGGCGTATATAAATATATAGGTATATATATATTTATTCCAGCTCTGCTGTCTACCAGGGAACAGCCGCAGCTGATCTGCTCTCAAAGAGCCGCTCTCTCCATGTTTGACTTGTTTTCCTTCAGATGTATTATTTAAACCACGGTGTTTCACTTTCATCATGTTCCTTTCTTTTTTTTTAATGTCATGTACGTGTCTAACACAAGGGCTTCGCTCGCTTCTCTCTCTCTCTCTCTCTCTCTTTCTCTTTCTCTCTCTCTCTCTCTCTCTCTCTCTCTCTCTCTCTCTCTCTTTCTCTTTCTCTCTCTCTCTTTCTTTCTCTCTCTCTCTCTCTCTCTCTCTCTCTCTCTCTCTCTCTCTCTCTCTCTCTCTCTCATAAGCTGCCAGACTGAAGTGTCTGCCTTCTCCCCAGCCAGCGAACATCCGTTTTCTCCTTTTCCCTGTTGATTTTTAGTCAGGCAGAAATCCGGGCAGCCATAAGAGAACGCTCAGGAAGAAGCCTCGGCCTTTTGTCCTGGGGGCTTCAGGAACATGGGACCAGGCAGTGTCGCAGAGCCTTTCATGTCGTGAATGTTAGGATCTTAGTTTTGTTTTTGTTTTAAGTTAATTCCACTTCCTGTTATCAGAATTCCGTGTATAGTGGAAGAGGCACCTAGAAGAGGCAGCATGTTATTAATGTTATTACCATGCCCTGGTCTCAGCCCTCCTCAGACGAGAGGCGAGGCGAGGCGGGGTATTGGGTCTGACGTTGGATCATCTCATTCTTTCCCCCGCGCTGTTCCTAATCAGGATCCCTCGGTCTTACAGACTCCTACTACTCCGTATGTGTCGTTCCCAGCATGTGCGCGGCGCTTTTCCGGCTGCATGTTTGAAACGGGGAGCGATGTTGGGGGAGCGATGTTGGGGAAGCGATGTTGGGGGAGCGATGTTGGGGAAGCGATGTTGGGGAAGCGATGTTGGGGGAGCGATGTTGGGATGCCGGTTTTCTTAAAGAAGGACCAAATGACCTGAACACTTGAGTATCCCCACCAGGGTCCGTAGTTACTGTGAAGGTCTATGTGTGACGAATCTGGGCATTTAAAAAATTCCAATATCCCTTCCATCCTCCACGCCCTCTAGTTCTCCAGAGCTGATGAAGTAAACGGGTGAGCTCCTGTCCAGAGCGCGGTGAGGGCGGCCGGCGTGGTTAGAGGGGACTCTCAGACGAGGCTGCCGTGCTTCCCGGTGAAGCGATGACGTGCCCCCCGTTAGGAAGTCCGTGTTTAAGCTGTTTATCTCCAGCCTCCCAGCCTGTCCTCCGAACATGGTTACAGGCAGGGCCACACTGCTGAACTGATCGCCGGAATGCTCCTCCCACACCACTGCGTGCGGCCGAATGTGGTAGCCCAGATCGCTTTTGGGCTTCGGATGCTGACAGGCCGTGCGTGTGAATCAGGCAGGCTGTATTCCTCCAGCCCACAGACGCATTCCCTTTTACTGCACACTCATCACTACCGACTCGGAGAGCCGGAGCGCTTTCGTTTTCCCATATTCCGATTTCTTTCTGACCTATGGAAGCAACGCTTCCCGTCTCCTGCACGTATCGTGGTTCTTGTCCATGCTCCCGGCTCGGTTCTCCAGCTCTCTGTGTCCCTTAGAAAGAAGCAGCTGCTTCTGCTCCTGTGCCTTTAGGGCTGTGTTCAGGCTGCTGGCAGATCGGATTTGTTTCTCCGCCGGGCGGATGTCCGTGCCGTTATTTTAAGTGGTCAGATCCGATTTGTGTGTCCAGGCAGTCTATCCGCCTGAGCTGCTGTGGCAGTGCCGTACGGATCAGACGCTACGTGGATGCGCTGGTGATGTGGCATTCAGACGTGGAAGCAGGAGAGACGGAGGCGCACCATTCCGCAGTTCTCTCCGAGGCTGTTCCCGAATCCCAGCGCTTTCATCACTCGACTTCCCGCTGTCGTTTGTCCCACTCGGAGTGACGCATCTGATTTGAGTGGGCGTTCCCTAAAGATCTGATAGGAATCGGAATTCCAACCACTTTAAAATGTCCCCTGGATTTGATCTGGACACGGTCGGATCTGGGCTGGCAGTCTGAACACAGCCTGAGACTGACCTAAGATAAACGAGCTGGTCTGATTGGCTGAGCCTCATTCCGATTAGGTGGATATGTAAATGAGTTAGTTGCTGTAGGAGTTTTCCCGTGGAGATAAACAGCTTCCGGCCTTCCTAACATGCGGATGACTCCGGATACGATGGGAGGGGCCTGCACACACGGCACAGCCTTTTGCTGGAAGGTTCTCGGAAGGTGGCCTCTGCTGGAGCATGTGGTTGTGTTGGGAGCACCCTTTAGGAGGGGGCGGGGCCATGAAGATGCCCCACCTACAGGCTTTACTGCACACAGTGTGACGCGTGTTCCGCAGAGGGAAAGGAACGAGTGCGGTAGTGACGTCTCCAGTCCGGGGAGACCATCACTCGGCCTCACGCAGTGTGAACCCATCGCTGCTTTTTGGATCGAGGTTCCTTAATGTGACGGAATTCCAGGAATGTCCTGTGAGGTCCGGAGAGGAAGGCAATGCCGACGCCCCCTCAGTATTTACCCTACTGTTGGTCATTGTTCCCCCGAAACCTTTATACATCAGTCTGTCTCTCTCTCTCTCTCTGTCTCTCTCTCTATCTGTCCCCCCATCCGCTTCAATGTGCCTCAGTGTGTGTGTGTGTGTGTGTGTGTGTATATATGTATTTATACACCAGTGAGGACCCTGTTGGACATGTATGCCTTTTTAAGCTTTGTTTGATCACCGTTTCGTTACCGATGCTCTTATTTACAAACGAAAGCCTTTTCTGTAATGTGCCTATGCTACATCGGGGGGAAAGTATACATTTTAATTTTGCCTTTCATATGAAACATATTCAAGCCTGAGAATTAAATAAAGTAATTATTCAACTATGATTCAACAACCTGCGTGTTTGATGATCAGTAATCTGTATTAATCACCAGAAGTGGGGGTAATGTGACGGGGAAAGAAGATAAAGGTTACCTGGTTAGAACATAAACTAGGACCCCCACAGAGCAGGTACTATGTGGGTGGTGGATCATTCTCAGCCCTGCAGTGACACTGACGTGGTGGTGGTGTGTTAGTGTGGGTGGTGCTGGTGTGAGTGGATCAGACACAGCAGTGCTGCTGGACACCTCAGTGTCACTGCTGGCCTGAGAGTCGTCCACCAACTAAACCTATGTAGGGGTCCGGGCACCCCGTGGTGTTCCTGTGGGTCAGGCATTTCGGGGTGGTGTCCCTGTGCCAGCATTCTGATAAAGGACTAGAGGATGACCAGCACTGCACTGTGCAGCAGCAGATGAGCTATCGTCTCTGACTGTCCATCTACAAGGTGGACCAGCAAGGTAGGAGTGTCTAATAGAGTGGACAGTGAGTGGACACAGTGTCTCAACACTCCAGCAGCACTGCTGTGTCTGATCCACTCACACCAGCACCACCCACACTAACACACCACCACCACGTCAGTGTCACTGCAGTGCTGAGAACGATCCACCACCCACATCCTACCTGCTCTGTGGGGGTCCTGACCATTGAAGAACAGGGTAATACAATCCAAAGTTAGTACGTGTCTGAAGTGGCTGACCACAGTGTTCACCAGCTCCTAATCTCCCTCTACACGTCTGCGTGACCCTAACGAAGAGCTAGCTGTGGTTTGAACAGACTAAGGAAGGTTCCGGGCAACTACACCCATCCTCTAAAGAACAGCTGCTCCCAAAAGGAGGTGTGGGAGTGCAGGTGTTGAACACTGTGTGGGAAGGAAAATAAATTGGTGTGACCACTGAATAATATTTATTGAGTACAAATACAGAAGTTCTGTGATCATCAGTCTAAGCGGGCAGCTGGTCACCCTTTACCCAACAAGCCAGACAGTCTTCGGTAAATGGTGCGATGTAGAGGTTCCTGGATGCTGTGTTCCTGTTAATCCATCCAAAGCTCTGAACATTAGACCTCACACAGTTCCTGCAGATGGTGCGGTAGGGGTTTCGTGGATGGAGGTGGGGGGACACCAGGCCTATTCGGGCTGGACAGTCCCGTGACTTACAAACCGTTCATCTCGGTGCTGACCACGGTGCCTCCACACACGGGTTCGTTGGGCGTCTCCACCAAGACTAAAGCGGGACTCGTCACTGAAGATGACCCGCTGCCATTCTGAGTCACTCCATGACAGTCTGGTACGACACCACTGCAGTCTTTGGTGACGGTGACGTGGTGTTAAGGACAGTCGTGGTAACGGTCTGTGTGCATGTAGTCCTGCGTGGTGCAGCCGTCTGCCGATGGTGCTGCACTAACAGGAGGACTCATGGAGGACACCACTGCTCGCTGGAGGTCTGTAATGGTGGTGTTGGGTCAGTCAGGTACAGAGAGAAGACCCGTCCCTGTCTCAGGACATCATACCTGTCTGGGTGACTACTGAACTACATGTGAGGTATGTGTTCTGATCCAAAGCAGCCACGCGGGACAGCAGATTTGTTAAAGATCATTTATTCTGCAAATATCTGTAAAAATTATACAACAGTCCTAGAAGTACTCGTACAGGTGAGACAGACACGGTCAACAATCATGACTTATTATTATGACTGGTCTCCCCGGACCAGGGGAAACGCACACGAAGACCCCGCGCTCCGGTATCGATGCTTCAGCTATGGAATACAGATACGTCTCCTAGGTGGGCACGGTCCGTCGTGAACGCTCATGACAAAGAACGGAGATCAAAGAGCTCGGAGAGCTGTGCAGTATGAATCATGTACCTTAAAATCTACCCAGTGTCTCCTGGAGTCAGTCTCTCGGTCCACTCCCGCCATTCCTGTCCAGCAGATCAGTGAATGTCCAGCCAGCCCTCTTCCCGCACCCTTCCAGGAATCTCCTCGGAGCTGCCCTACATATCCGGGACGTGTATAAACCAGGCTAAGAGAGGCACCCCGCGGCTGTCGGTGGGGCGGCCGGTGGGTCTCGGGGTGAAGAGACTAAAACAGAGGATCACTTCGGATCGGATCCCTCCAGTGATTCGGTTACAATCGCGTCTGCCGTGTACAAAAAAGGCCACCTGGTGCCGCACCACCCACGGGGCAGCACCCTGTCCCTCTCCTCCACACGGTCACTCGCGGTCCCCCGCTCCTCCTCAGTCAGACCCTGGAAAGAGCACAGGTGTGTTAGCATCTATTGGTCCTTTACTGTCACACGACGGATCGACAACCACGAGGCTACATGGGGAGCTGAACCGCTCTCGGCCGATTGGGCAGAGTTCAGTGATGTCACACATACGGTAAATTATAAACGGGCAGCAGCAGATGAGCTATCGTCTCTGACTGTCCATCTACAAGGTGGAGCAGCAAGGTAGGCGTGTCTAATAGAGTGGACAGTGAGTGGACACAGTGTCTCAACACTCCAGCAGCACTGCTGTGTCTGATCCACTCACACCAGCACCACACACACTAACACCACCACCACGTCAGTGTCACTGCAGTGCTGTGTCTGATCCGCCTCACCAGCTCTGTAAGGTCGGTGGTGCTGTAGTTACAGGGTGGTGTGCTGGTCGGTGTGTTTATTCTACTGTTCAGTAAAAGTCTCACCTTGCTCATCACCGCTCTCTGCTTCTCCAACCTCCATCCTCTTCTGGGTCTGATCTTTGGAGCTGAGGTCGATCACCGACTCCTCCATCTGTTCCTCCTTCATGTCCCCCTCGTCCGGCTTTAAGGCTGCTTTGCCTTTGACTGCAGAAGCTGAAGGCTTTACCTCCATGGGTTCCGCACCTTCGGACTTTCCCTCCTCTGATGGAGAGGCTGCCTTCGTCTGTCTCGTGAACCATCTCTTGACCAGCTCCTCGTTCAGGCCGCTCGACCTGGCTAACTCCTCCACCTGACTCTCCACCAGCTTGCCGTTGGCTGCCAGGTGTTCCTGAAGCACGGTGATGGTCCCTTTCTGGAAGTCCTCTTCGTCTACCATGGACTGGTAGCTCTCCAGCCACTTGAGCTGACCGTTCTTCAGGACGTAGCGACAATCGCCAAACCAGCGCACCACCTCAGGGCGGGGCAGGCCGGTTTTGGTAATCAGTTCGTTGTACAGGGGGCTGCTGGGCCAGTGGGTGCGGGCGAAGGCTTGCTTGAGTAGGTGAAGCTGTTCCGGCGTCTTCTTACCCCGATATGCAGTTTGGGGCGGTTGAGACGGAGGGGTGGATGTCTGGGGTGCGGAGGGAGGCACTTTGGTCGCCTCTGGCTGCGGACCTTCCTCCGTTTCCCCTTTCCCGCTGGATTCGGTTACCTTCAGCATTTTGAGATTGATCTTTATCGGGTTGACCTTGGGCTCCGACGCGTCGTCCTTCTGCTTCTCATCTCGGACCTGCTGGCCCGTTTCTGATTCCTCGGCGTCGTCTTTACCGTCCGCCGCCTCCTTCTCTCCATCCCTATCGGCCGGGTCGTTCACCTCTCCTCCTCCTCCTTCCTCCTTGTCTTTCTCCTCCTCTTCTTCATCCTCATCCTCCCTCTCTGCCCGCTCTAGCTCCTCCTTCTTCTTCTCTGCCGCCACTCTCCTGCGGCGGTCGGCGAACCAGCCGTGGATTTCGCGCCGGGTCATCTTGGTCTCCGATCGTAACCTGTCCACCTCTTCCCCGGGCGGATCGGGGTCCTGGGAGAAGCTGGCCTCGAGAGCGCGCAGCTGGTGGGGCTCCCTCTCCTTGTACCGTATTGCTGTGAAGTCTGGAGACGGAGGGCGCGGAGGACGTCTTGTCGGCGTCGGGGGTGTCGTCTGTTGCTGTCGCGAGGGGCTCAGAGGCATCTTCTGGGGGGTTTTAGGCCGTTCCTGTGTGCTGGAGGTGTCCGAAGTGTCTCCCGTGGCGGCAGAGGCAGAGGGAGTGGTGCTGGTGCTGCTGGCCGCCGGAGGCTGACCGCCGGTGCTTGATCTCGAGCCTTTTAAGTTGCGAAAGTGGTAACGGCGGTCGCTGAACCACTTCCGTACCTCGCGGACCGTCAGACCTGTCAGACTGGTGAGCCTGTCCACCTCCTCCTGATTGGGGAACTGGCTGACGAGGAAGCTCTCCTTCAGGGCTAACAGCTGCTCCTGCGACTTCTTGGCTTTATAAAAGCTGGGGTCCAGGAAGCTGGAGGTGGGAAGGGTGCGAGTGTTAGCTGAGGCCGGGGATGGGGAGTCGGATTTACCGGGGACGCTGTCAGTGGTGGCGGTCATGGCAGGGCTGGTACTCGCCGTAGCGGTGGGGCTGCTGCTGCTGCTGCTGCTGCTGCTGCTGCTGCTCTTGTTCTCAGCGCTGGTCTTGGTGCTTCCCTTACCGTCAGCGCTGCTCTTACTGTCCGCCGGACTTTTCGGCGTGCTGACCTTGGTACTGACGGTCGTGCTGGTTTTGTTTTCGGTAACCGGTTTGGCACTACTGTTGCTAGGTGCACTACCTTTGCCGTTAGTGCCCGGTGTGCTGGCCTTACTATTGCTGCTGCTGTTCACTTTGCTGCCGCTGCTGCTACCGATGCTAATAACACTAGCATGGCTGCTGTTTGTGCTAATGCTGCTAATAATACTGCTCGTGATGCTGCTGCTGCCGCCGCCGCCACCGCCACCGCTTCCTCCGCTGCTGCTATTGCTGATGGTATAGTTTCCGCTATTGCTGCTTCCGACGGAGCCCACCACCATGCTCAGCCCCTTGTCGGCTACCAGGGCGGCAGCGGGCTTCGCCTGCATCATGGGCTTAGCTGCGGCCTGTGGCTTGGGTGTTACCGCCAGGGCAACAGGGGCACTGCTGACCTGAATCCCGTTAGCCATCATGGGCTGGGTGACAATGACCCCTCCTTGGCCAACCAGGCTTCCCTGTAAAATGTGAGGGATGCCGGTTGTGCCCAGGGATGCCGGCAGGACTGCGATTGTTTGCTGAGGGGTGCCGTGTTGAGTCTGACGCTGCTGCTGACCAGAAGGGGGTGCCGTCTGTATGATCGTGTTGAACATCTTCCGCCGGGCATCCTCGATCTCCTCCGGTGACCAGCTAATTCCTTGCTTAAGCCTCTGTGCTGTGAACCAGATTTTGATCTGCTCCTCTGGGTACTTGGTGACCACGGTCAGATAGCAGAGCTCTGCCTTGGTTGGGTAGGGGAACTTACTGAAGGAGGTTTTCAGGAAGCTGCTGTTGTCCATGGATGCGTTGTAGGTGGGAATGCTGCTCAGAGGAATCATCACTTTGGGTAGATTCTTGGAGGCTGCTGCAGAGGAGGAGGACGGTGAAGAGGAGGATAAGGTGGACTGCTGATTGAGACTCCTGTTCTGGACCACCGAGACTACTTGGGTGATGGCCGTTTTCAGCATAGGTAGGGCTCCCGAGCCGTTGACGATCTGTATCGCCGATGGCAGAGTGACTTTGCTGGCTGCCCCGTTGTGCACGATGGTCGGGACATGGGTGACCTGAACCGTAGGCGCCTCTTTCGTCTCCACCTGCTTGACAGCAGGGGTCGCCGGTTCCTCTGCAGCAGGGTGAGAAACCACGATCCTCTTGGACTCCGATTTGCCCTTAAGCATCTTCATGATGGGCGTCTTGGTGATCGAGATCTCCGACTCCTTTGCGGTAGCGCTCTCGCCGGGACTTACCACCAGGCTCTGCTCCACGGTGGTCTTCCTGTCCTTCCTTTTCAGCTGAAGCGTCGTGGTCATCGTACTCGGGTGGACGCGAGCATTGTGCAGGGCAAGGCCTTCGAATTTCGGCGCGCTCACCCCGCAGTCCACGCAGAGGAACATCGGGTCGGCACGGAACTCCGGGTGCCCACTGTAGACGTGATCGAGGAACAGGTTCAGGTCCGGGGTCTCGAAATTGCAGGGCCTGCATGTGTAAGTGCCGCCGTCTTTTTGTGCATCTCCAGCATCCGGCCCGGAAGAGTCGTCCAGACTTTGGAAGCCTTTCGCCTCTTCCTTATGGAAGAAACTGCTCTCCTTGGATGAGGGGGAACGCCGGGCCTGCTCATGCTCGTCCTGTAGGTGCAGGGTCTTTACAGGGATCATGCAGGGAATTGTGGACTTCCTCTTGCTAGCCATGGCTCTTGCTAAAGGTATCTCTGCTGCAATGCCAACTACGACTCCACCTCTACAGGCTGTCCACGGATGGGAGGCAGGCGTGGAACATGACCATCACTCCACATTGACAGTCCCTCCTTTCCCAAGGCATCACAAGCGCAACCTGCAACGGACAGAGGGGAGTTTATTAACAGGGGGATCCGATTCATAACCCGGAGACAGCTTGGATACGAGACAAGTCCGCTGCGGGACAGATCCCAGAGTTGTGCCGCTCTAAGGATGCTAGCAGCAGCTTAATCCGAGGAGCCCGTCGCTGCTCTGTACACCGACCAGGCCGGCTACTTTTATGTCTGTCCCTGACAGATCGTCAAAGGCCCATTTACGGCCTCTCGTTCGGTCTTCAGAGTGTGCTTGCGCCAGCCCCCGCTTCATTGTTATTACTATCCCTACACAAAACAAGACCCTAAACGGGACAGCTGCCTGCCAATTCCTCAAACAGACTATCTGAAGAGCCTCTACTTTAAACAGAGGCCGGCTAATTAATGCCTCCACCGAGATTAAAGGAGGCAGAGGACCCAAATCCTTCATCTCTTCCTGCCACTGGAGGCCAACACCACCACATGTGCCCCGCTTACTGCACCCCACCCTCGCCAACATCCTGACTGGCATTGTCAGTTCTGAATGTAAACAACCAAAACAAGGTACTCCACTCCGTAAACACTCTCCGGAGACGCCCGTCAACCCCCATGCCTATAAAAGGAGAGAGCCGTTGGACTTGATATGTATCGGAATCGTCCAAAGGCCGTTACTGCACCTTCCCAGGTCTTTCTCAAGTCTACCACGGCCTGCCAAACATCAGGCCTCAGCCTGCGTCTGATCTCAGGTCCCTCACACCGGCTTCAGGAGGAGGAGGAGTTCTAAGAACAGCTGCACCCAAAAGGAGTCCAGCGTGGTGTGACACCGTGAGACATGGTAATGAGTCCGGTTCCACACGTGACGTCACCAAGGACGGGTCTGATCTCTGTACCTGACACCAACACCACCATTACAGACCTCCAGTGAGCAGTGGTGTCCTCCATCAGTCCTCCTGTTAGTGCAGCACCATCGGCAGACGGCTGCACCACGCAGGACTACATGCACACAGACCGTTACCACGACTGTCCTTAACACCACGTCACCGTCACCAAAGACTGCAGTGGTGTCGTACCAGACTGTCATGGAGGGACTGAGAATGGCAGGCGCTCATCACCCCCACTGGGAACAGCCCTGACTCTGTTTACATCCCAACAACTACGAAACTGAACCCGACCTCAGGGTACTGCCCGTACCCGTCCGTACCCGCTGGGCACACGTCGAGAACGACATGGTGGCGTATCGCTCCTGTTCGTTTGACTGAGAATTCTCTCTGATCTCTCGTGGAAGATTTACGATCCCAGTCCCGCAAAAAACCGACAAGGGAAGCCAGGATCCGACACTACGGAGGAAGACGACCATGTCCAAGCCTGGAACCCTCCCTCCTCCTCCCTCCCTCACCTCTCCTCTTCTCCCCCCTCTCTCTCTCCCCCATCTCCTTCCCTCCCTCTCTCCTTCCCTCCCGCTCCCATCCTCCCTCCCTCTCTCTCTCTCCTCCCTCTCTCTCCCTCCCTTCATCCTCCTCTCCCTCCACTCTCTCCTTCCCCTCCCTCCCTCTCTCTCTCCCTCCCTCTCTCCCCCCCTCTCTCTCTCCCCCTCTCTCCCCCCCTCTCTCTCCCCCTCTCCCCTCCCTCTCTCCCCCCCCTCTCTCCCTCTCTCTCTCCCTCTCTCCCCCTCTCTCTCCTCCTCTCTCCCCCCCTCTCTCCTCCTCTCTCCCCCTCCCCCTCTCCCTCTCCCTCTCTCTCCCTCTCTCTCTCCCTCTCTCTCTCTCTCAGTGAGGGAAATGCCCTTTAGTTCCTGTGGCCGGGCCTTCACTGCCCCGCTGCCACACTGTTCTGCATGACAGGGCACGGCTCTGCCAAGACTGCAGGGTCACATGACCAACACAAAGGGGCTGCGGAAAGTGGGCAGAGCCTGTCGTCCATCACGTGGGTCAGGCCCTGAGGGAGGAGGAACGAGGGAGTAAGAGGTGGAAGAGTGGGGGTTGGGCGACCGGGCTTGAGCTTGGCTGAGCAAGGGAGCGTGTGTAGGTGTGTGGGTGTGTACTGGGGGGGGTGAGGGTTTTCCATTACAGGGCGACCAAGCGGCCCACCTCATTCATATACACACTGTATCTTTGTATTTGGTATTAGCCTCCTTGTTGGTGGGGACCTAATCCAGGTGTATGTGAATGGTTTGGGCAGCGCTATACACCCGCTGTAGCCCCTGCACCGTGCGTACGTAAGTCCGCTTATGGTATATACTGTGGTATACGGTATATACCGGTGTAGTCTGTGGTATACGGTATATAACCGTGTAGTAGAGCCCGGCCCCCCCCCCTGGTATACGGTATTATACGTATAGTGGTATACCGTAGTGTAACGTCTGTGGTATACGGTATGTATACCGGGTATATATGTGGTTAGTCCCCCCCTGTGTCCGACTGGGTAACTACGGTATACCGGTGTAGTCTGTGGTATATCGGTAATATACCCGGTCCCCCTGGGATCTGCGGTATACGGTATATACCGGTGTGGTCTGCGGTATACGGTATATACCGGTGTAGTTCTGCGGTGGTGGGTATAGCGGTAAGTCCTGTGGTACGGGAATATACGGTGTGGTAGTCCCAAAGCTGGAGTAATGCGGTATACTGGTATATACCGGTGTAAGGTTAGGACGTGTACACCTGGTATACGGTATATACCGGTGTGGTCTGTAGTGGGTGGTAATACGGTATTATACCCGTGAGTCTTGCGGTATACGGTATCTAACCGGTGTAGTCTGCGGTATACCGGGTATATAACCGGTGTAGTAGTCTGTCCTGCGGTATAATACGGTATAATTATGTATATAACGGTGTTGTACGTCCTGCGGTATACGGTATATACCCGGTGTAGTCTGCGGTATATACGGTATATATACCGGTGTATGTGTTCTGGTATACAGTACTATACGGTAGTGTATAACCCGTATATACGTGCTAGTCCCAATGTGGTGATACTGCGTTAATACGGGTCATATAACCGTATCTACGTTCCCCCCCGTTGGGGATATACGGTATACTGATACCGGTGTTAGTCTGCGGTATACAGCTTACTATAACGGTATATACCGGTTGTTAGTCTGCGGTATACGGTATATACCGCTGTAGTCTGCGGTATATACCGGGGTGTACTGTAGTTCTGCAAAGTATACGGTATATATACCGCTGTAGTCTGGGGTATGCGGTATATACCGGTGTGGTCTGCGGTATACGGTATATACCGGTGTAAGCCGTGTGGTATACGGGGTAATAGGTCTAGTCTGCGGTATACGGTAGTATAAATACGGTTGTAAAACGTTGGTGTGCGTATACGGTATTATACCCGGTGTAGGTTCTGTGGTACACGGTAAAACCGGTTTTGTAAACCCCTCGGGATTACGCTGTAAGATTACCAACCCCGGTGGGGGGGTAGTCTGTGGTATACGGTATATACCGGTGTAGTCTGTGGTATACGGTATATACCGGTGTGGTCTGTGGTATACGGTATATACCGGTGTAGTCTGTGGTATACGGTATATACCGGTGTAGTCTGCGGTATACGGTATATACCGGTGTAGTCTGTGGTATACGGTATATACCGGTGTAGTCTGTGGTATACGGTATATAACCGTGTAGTCTGTGGTATACGGTATATACCGGTGTAGTCTGTGGTATACGGTATATAACCGTGTAGTCTGTGGTATACGGTATATAACCGTGTAGTCTGTGGTATACGGTATATACCGGTGTAGGTCCTGTGGTATACGGTATTATACCGGGTGTAGTGCTGTGGTTATAACGGTAATATACCGGTGGAGCTGAGGTCGGTGGTGTAGGTGCGGTATACGGTATATACCGGTGTAGTCTGGGGTATACGGTATATACCGGTGTAGTCTGGGGTATACGGTATATACCGGTGTGGTCTGTGGTATACGGTATATACCGGGTAGCCGTGTAGTCTGCTGTGGTCTGGGTATACGGTATACCGGTATAAAAATATACCGTGTAGTCTGTGGTATACGGTATTATAACGGTGTAGTCGGTGGGTATACTGGTGTATGTACCGGTCCGGTGTAGTCTGTGGTATAACCGCGTCTGTAGTACGGTAGCGGGTATACGGGTATATAACCGGTGTAGTCTGTGGTATACGGTATAGATAACGGTGTATACTGTGGTATATGGTACCTATAACCGTCTGTAGTCTGTGGTAACGGTATTATAACGGTTAGTCTGTGGTATACGGTATATTTACCGGGTAGTAAGTATTACGGTATTAACCCGTGTATGTCCTGTGGTACGGTATATACTGGGTATAATATACCGGTGTTAGTCTGTGGTGGTATACGGTGGATAAAACGTGTAGGTCTGTGGTATACGGTATATACCGGTGTAGTCTGGGGTATACGGTATATACCGGTGTGTAGTCAGTATTACGGTTGATAAAAACGTGTAGTCTGGGTATTACGGTGGTATACGGGTATACGGTATATAACCGGTGTAGTCTGTGGTATTACGTATATAAAAACGTGTAGTCTGCGGGTTATACGTGTAGTCTGTGGTAAACGCGTATATACGGTAGGTGCTCCCGTATACGGTATATAACCGTGTAGTCTGTGGTATACGGTATATAACCGTGTAGTCTGTGGTATACGGTATATAACCGTGTAGTCTGTGGTATACGGTATATAAAGGAATACGTAGTGTAGAGACAACAGGTCGGTGGTATACGGGTGTAATATCTTAACTACGGTGTAGTACCGGTTGTAGTAATGGGTATACGGTATATACCGGTGTAGTCTGTGGTATACGGTATATACCGTGTGTAAACTGTTGGAGATACGGTATTGTAGTCTGGTGGTATACGGTAATAACCGGTGTGTCGGTATAATATATACCGGTGTAGTCTGTGGTATACGGTATATAACCGTGTAGTCTGTGGTATACGGTATATACCGGTGTAGTCTGTGGTATACGGTATATAACCGTGTAGTCTGTGGTATACGGTATATACCGGTGTAGTCTGTGGTATACGGTATATACCGGTGTAGTCTGTGGTATACGGTATATAACCGTGTAGTCTGTGGTATACGGTATATACCGGTGTAGTCTGTGGTATACGGTATATACCGGTGTAGTCTGTGGTATACGGTATATACCGGTGTAGTCTGTGGTATACGGTATATACCGGTGTAGTCTGTGGTATACGGTATATACCGGTGGGGTTGGGTGGTGGAGAGATGGCGTGTATACGTGGGCCGGGGTGTTCGCTGTCGCAGGGCAGAGGAAGCGGCGAGGTGTTTCTGTGAGGAATTTTCTGCCCTGATACACCCCGCCCCCACCACACCCCCCACACCACCACACCCACCCTTTTCACCCTCCCACCCCCATCAGTGATCACACGTTTGTTCTCACTCACCCTCCCTCCCTCTTCTACCCCTTTCTCCTCCTCCTCCTCCTCCTCTCTGGCGCACTCCGAAGCCTCTGGAATGTTCCACCATGGACTGTTCAGCCAGCAAACCAACCTGAGAGCCATGCTGCAGTGTGAGCGTGTTTAACAAGGTCTCCAACCAAATCCCAAACGCAGAGGCAGGTACGCAGCCCTCGTGGAAAGTTGGGACACGCACAGGCTCACGTAACCCGAAGGGCCTGCCTGCCTGCCTGCCTGCGTATCTCATTTTGAAATTCCTGCGGAGTTACCGTCGCTCCGCCAGCGCGCTGGCTTTGTCGTCCTTGGTGAAACCCACACTCGACCCTGGCCAAAACCGAGGAGCTGTTTGTGCGATCAACTCAAGTCGGGTCGAGTCACAGATGGATTCCTGTGACTCAGAAGACTTGCGGCAACGATCCGCTGCAGATAACGTTAACCAAGTCACGTTTCCCCGGCCGCTGATCTTATTCAACACTGAAGGTGTAAAAGACGTCCACACGGCGTGGATCTGTCGCGCCTCCTACGAGGCACGAACGCGGGAGCATGCGGCCTGTTTGGCAAGGCAGCCGTCCTCCTGAGAGGCGGAGTGGCTTGTGGGTACACAGAATGTTTTTGTTCCTTTGGAGAAGGCATAAATAAGCCACGTCACATGTCCCGCATGTCTGCCGATCGCCATGCAGGATCGAGCCGCCCAGCTCCGTACCCTCTGTGACTCTCCCCCACCCCCCGCCACCCAGGCCCCCTGTCTATTTTAGAAGCACGTAACAACCAGGGCCTCAGAAACCGTGCTAGCGCGCACATCCGCTCACGCTGTGGGTGTAAAAGTGAGTCATAGCGCTTCGACCTGAAGCTGGAACTTCCACTGTGGAACAGCAGAACCAATCATCAATAGGCAAGAACTCAGTAGAGCCTCAGAAAGATTGGCGTCAGATTAAGGAAGTGCTTTTTCCATATTTTAATATTGTGTAAATCGTCCAATTATAAAATCTTAACATTTTGACACATTTTGGTAAATTTTTGGTCAACAAATTTTGGGGTCAAATTTAAGACGCATCGTATCATGTGTCATGAATTGAAAGTTTATAAGATCAGAAGTGTACACTCACTTTCCGGCCTAGCTGGATGACTGGATTGGAAGTTGGGTCGCAACGATTAGTCGATTAATCGCCAACTACTTTGACATTACAGTGATATTCTTTGTCGTTCCAGTGACTACATGACGGTCAACGGATCAGTCCAGCATCAATAAGAGATACTCCCTAGTTGGCGGCGGTGCGGTGACAAGGACAGTGGAACAGCAAAATGGTTTAAATCAGGTGATTAATCGAATTATATTTGATAGATTAATCGTTTGAAAGTTCATGACGGCATACGTTGAGACATGCTGATCAATTAGTTGATTACGATCGGAAAAAAAGGAGGAGGGCAAACGGGTGCTTTGTGCTAAGGACCTGGGGCCTGCTGGGGCCCTGCCATTGTTTGTGCTAGTTCCTGGATAAAATCGAAAAAAAGTCGATTAATCTATTCTAGTAATAATCGCTAACGGACATGAAAAGGACAGTGAGCTGAAACAGCAGCATGGTTTGGTTAGTTATTTAATCAGGTGATAGCTGATGGATTATTAATGGATTATTAAGGAATTATTGTTGTTATTTCATGATGGAATTACATCAGAACAAAAAGTATAATCGTTAAATTAGTTGATTAATCGAATGGTCAACTCGATTGTTTACTGATATAATCATTAACTGACGAAGGCACTGTGACAAGGACAGTGTGGTGAATCAGCATAAGAGAATGGATTTATTAATCGACAAATCACTTTGTACTATATAGATTAATCGAGAATAATCGACTAAAAGACGATCATTAGTCAATATCAGCAGACAAAGTGAGACACTGCAGGAGACGAACAGTGAAGTAGTTAAGTGATAGCTGATATATATATTGATTGATAACAGTTAATGGAAAGGTGAGACAAAACCAGAGAACGCACAATAATCCGATTAGTCGATGAATTAGTCGATAAAGATTATTAATGGTGGTGCTGTGACTATGGCCTCAAGATGAAACAGGTTTGATTGGTCGACTTATCAGTTAATAGCGCTATAGTTAATAGATTTTATCAATTACACAAATAACAGTTAGCTGCAACAAAGGGGAAGGTGCTGGTATGAGTCGATTAATCGGGTAATAGTTGAATATTAATCGATTATATAAATAGAACAATCTTGTTACCAACCGAGTTGGAAGTGGCCAGTTTTTGTGTGTCCACTCCGCAGAGTGTGTAAGATATCCCCCCAACCACCTAGCCCCCCCTCCCCGCTCCGGTCCCCCACCTCAGCGTCTGCCTGGCTGCCATTCCCCTCCCCCACCCGGTTTTCCCTCAACAAGTTCGGCCCAGTCTGCTGGGAGACAGGTCGGCTACACCACTGGTGTGTTACTATCGCCATGGCAACCGGCCACCCTCAACCCCCCAGACTCTCTCTCTCTCCCTCTCTCTCTCTCTCTCTCTCTCTCCACACACACACACACACACACTAGCGTCCTGCCTCCCGTTGGCTTGTTTTTTCCGCACGCGGCTGCGACTCCAGGCCGCGCTCCTATTTCAGCGGCTCATGTGTGGCGTCCGTGTCTCTCTCCGAGGTGTGGTCATCCAGCGGAAAAGTTACCGCCATGCAGCTACGACTTCTCCTCTCTGTCCTCCCACAGCTCACCCCGTCCCGTCCCCTCCCCGTTTGAGCGGCAGACTGAACTGGGTTTGCTCGCTTGAGCAAGAGCGTGTTGCTTCATTTCATCTGATCTGATGAGAACACGCTGTGCACGTTTCCGCACATACAGGTCAAACCTACCCGGATACCCACACGGTCACCGGCGACGCTTCACACCATGTGAAGGTTTCTCGGCGAATGGGCCGACAGAAATGACCCGGAACAGAAAGGCACGCTTTAAAACTTCAGACCATGAGCCTTTACGAAAACGCCAGCGCGGTACGATAAGGTGCACTCGTACACCGGCGGTACAAACGCAGGTCACCATTCTTACGGTTACGATTTAAAAAATGACCAAACAAAACAAAAGTTCTGAAGCTGCAGCTATGACGACACGAAAACGGCAATTTCATGATCAAGAGCTGATTAGCCGAATACTCAAGCGACAATCGACTACAGAAACTACAACCAGTTACTGGTTTAGGGGATAAAACCGCTGAAGGCATTAGTTCGATTATTCGATTATTCAGATCAATATTCGGTAGACCATACAATCACACAAGTAACCACTGCTCTGAAGATGGCACAGTGCGACCACTAAGTCGATTAATACGGTTGGTAGCCGACAGAAACTGGTTTGACCATGGTGAAGTAAGATGAAACAGCTGGGTCGATTAGTCAATTATTCGAGTAAAAGTTGATAAGATTATAATAATTTCAGTTGAATTTTGGCAAACTGAGAAAAAAAAAAAACATTCATCAGCTGGGTCGATTAATTGTGTAATAGTCAATAGATAAAAGGAATAAAACAGCCGAAGTCAGTTACCGAAGTAAGACGATTAATCGGGTAATAGTCAATAGGTTGATCGATTATTGATGGCAAAGTGAGACAGAATACTGAACAAAATGGTAAAACTATCGAATGATAAGATGTGGATGACTAACAGAGATGACTATCCGCTGGCGACAGACCGATTAATTGATAACAGGCTGATTAATCGATCAATAATCGTTAGATTAATCGATTAAATCTTTACTTGGTGGTGGTACAGTGATGGAACAGTTGGACAGAAGGGCAGGCCGGTGAGATAATCGAACGAGTGCTAATAGATTAAGTGCTTATAGAAATAATCCGGATCTGATCAGGGCGCTGTGATGAGCCGCCTCCTCCGGGGTTACCATGTGTGAGGATATTAAACATCAGCGTTTCCAGACCAACAGGGAATCATCAGCGGGATTACCCCCTCATTACGCTAACGTACGTCACAGCCGAGGCCGTTACCCCTCCGGCACGGTACGTCCTGCAGGTATCAGCTTCTCCCCAGACAGCCATCCGATTTATTTATATGGTGGCTTTGGCTACTTCGGCCTTCATCAGGTTTAAACGGGAGCGGCCTACTTCTGCCCCTGCCAAGGAGCTTCGGCCCGCTCTGACGGCTTAATTTGCTTTTCAATGCAAGTGCGAGCATGGTGACGGTGTAAAAGCCCTCTGGAGGGACCGTCAGCGCCTTCACACCGGCCAGTTCAAAGGTCCTGATTAACGGCGGAGCGCGACGGGCTTGCTGGCAGCAGCGCAGGCTGTGAATCCGCTGTGTCCAGCACCTAAGGTGTTAAAGCCCAGTTAGAAGGGAAGGGAGAGAGGAGGGGGAAAAATGGCGGCACACCACGCGCTCTCCAGTCCAACCTAAAATGGCTGACATCACCGTCTCTTACCCAGAGAGAGCCAGCGCAGTGCCAGCTCTGGCTGACCAAAGCCGCCAGCTCGGAACACAGCGGCCCGCTGCCCTCGGCCCCGCGCTGAGCTCACAGCTCCTGTCTGGGGATCTCCCGTACGACCAGACCAAAGGACGGAGAAAGAAAACAGACACTGACCGCTCACGTAGTGGACTCATCCTCTCCGGCTGCGGCTGGAAATCACCATCACAACTACCGTGATCAATCGGTTATCAAACACGGCTACTCACACACTCCGACATGAAAATTAACTTATTATTATTATTATTAATAAATAAAATACACACCCACACATACATATATAATTACATTTTATTAATTATTTTTGTAGTATTTAATACAGAATAATATATTATACATTATTCCATATTAAATACTACAGAAATAATTAATTTAATTTAATAATGTCAGCTGTGCTGTAGTAATTTTTTTTTTTATAATTTTCAAAAATTAGACCTGAAAAATTAGACCCCCTTAGGGAGGAGCAGGACAGCTGTGCTGGAAATATTACAAGGCCACCTGAGATCACTGGAAGCCAAACCCCACAGACCCGGTCCTAATGTAACAGTAGACCCAACCCCGGCCCAACATCCTGGGGAGACTTCTCTATAGTACGGCTATAAACAGGAGCGGACCCCAGCAGACCCCCTCCAACTGCGGCCTCATCCTCAGACTGTACCTCGACCTGAAGCGGATGTTAGGGGCCTCTAGCTCGTATGTGGTGGTGTATAGAACTCCGACCCAACTGGAGGTCGGCGATACCGCAGCACGTATAACCACATCGCGATATAACAGACGCGATGCGCTACGATGTTTACCGGGTGTCCTGACCGCCACGCCAAGCTACATCCTCACGACCTACAGCATCTCTAACGTCTAGAACTGTCCTCACCCGAGACTGACCAGGCCTTTCCTGGACGCTTTAGAGTCCTGCGCCACGGTTACCGCATCTGTTGTGACATGGACTGAAATGAACGCATTTTAATCCGGATATGAACTAAACTTTGTCGTCCTGTGTGCTGCAGCCGTCTGACTCATGGAGGACGCTGCTGGACGTCTGCAATGGCGGCTGTTGGGTCAGTACGTCACTCACGTCGCATGTGCGGCCGAGTGTGAAACTTTATTAGCATGGCTCACCATGTCAAACCTACACACCAAGTTTCAGTCCTGTGGGTGGGTTCCCTCTGGGTGCGGCTGTTGACGGTGACACCGTTTAGCTGGGTGTAGTGTAGTGCGGTTTGTATAACACTGAATATAAACATCTGTAGTTCTAAATATTATTTGTGATGTAGTTCTGCACACGCAGCGCCACGTTCTACACATCCTGAAGTAACGTGATACCATTGTTTCTGTCGACCTTCAGCAACAGGTGCAGTGACACGCGCACACGACGGTGTGGCCTCTCAGTACCTGCAGAAACACTGACCGCCCACACGTTTCATTGTAGAGACAGGTAACATCCAGCCCCCAGACCACCACGCTCAGAGGGGACTTCCTGCAGATCTGCTAGACTGTAAATAGAAACAGAAAACAGACACTGACCACAACAACCCCCTCACACGGCGATGACATCCGCTCGGCTGCTGACAATCAGCTTCAAGCCCAGCCGAGGGTCTTTATATTACACTCTGCATCGCGCTGGAACGTGGCACAACCAGTCAGACTCAACCATACGCCATACAATACATTACAATACCCTCCACAACAACCATACAATACAACAGCTAATACAACACCTACACACAACACACCATAAATACCTCACAACCACCATAAACAACATACATACGAACAACACCATACAAGACACATTACACACAACCTAAACAACACCATATAACAACCTCACCATACAACACTGTACAACACCACACAGTTACTTACAACACTATACAACACATAATAATACCTCACAACACCATACAATACCTCACAACACCATACAACACATTACAATACCTCACAACACCATACAATGCCATACAACACTGTACAACACCACACAGTTACTTACAACACCATACAATACCTCACAACACCATACTTACGTACACCGTACTTATACCGATACAAACACTCACAACACCATACAACCCCTCACAACACCATACAATACCTCACAACACCATACAACCATACACATACAACACAAACCACCATACAGTATACACCATACAACACCCAATAACACTACCTCACAACACCACACAGTTACTTACACAGCAACACATACAATACCCTCACAACACCACCATACAATACCTCACAACACAACACATAATATCGTTAACTATAACAACACCATACAACACCATACAATACCTCACAACACCGTACAACACCATACAATACCTCACAACACCAAACACAATCCATACTGAACACTCAAACTATCGGTCAAACTATTTTAGTATCTAGCACCAGAAACAGTGACAGGCCTCATTGGCATTGACATGGGCACCACCTAATAGCCTAGCAAAGCACTTAACAACAACAACAGAGTTTTAGCAACCTGTATGAACACATTAGCAGCACTGCAAGCCTTAGCAACCACCTGGATAGCACCACAGCAGCAAGCAACCCTTCCGCAACAGCCACAGCAATGACCTTAGCAGCCACCTGGAACACCACAGTAACAGCCTAGCAAGCCCTTAGCAACCACCTGGAACACCACAGTACCAGCCCAGCAAGCCCTTAGCAGCCACCTGGAACACCACAGTAACAGCCTAGCAAGCCCTTAGCAACCACCTGGAACACCACAGTAACAGCCTAGCAAGCCCTTAGCAACCACCTGGAACACCACAGTAACAGCCTAGCAAGACCTTAGCAACCACCTGGAACACCACAGTAACAGCCTAGCAAGACCTTAGCAACCACCTGGAACACCACAGTAACAGCCTAGCAAGCCCTTAGCACAGCACTGGAAACACAGTAACACCTAGCAAAGCCCTTAGCAGCCTAAACTAACAAAACACACCACTGGAACACCACAGTACCACAGTAAACAGTCTAGCAAGATCCTAGCCCACCTGAAACATCTAACAACCACCTGGGAAAGCATAGCAACAACCCAGCAATAATTTAACATCCACTAAAACCGCTTTCATGTTAAAACATTAGTATCCAACTTTGTTTTAACTGACAAGCGGCACCTTTCTAGTTATTACTATTTATTAACATTATTATTATTATTATTGTTGTTGTTGTTGTTGTTGTTGTTGTTGTTGTTGTTGTATTAATTTGTAAATAGGACCGTGTATTCGGTACTCCTGGGGCTCGTTGTCTGTAGTAACTATAAAACTGAAACACCGCTCTGTGTACCGTGTATCGTGGTGTTCTGTAATGTGCTGCTTAGCAACGCACAATAAACCGACCCACAATGCACCTGGTCAGACTCGCTGAGGTATATTAAGTTAGCAGGTCCAGTAAACAGACCACACAGAACCGGGGATCATCCCGTCTGTGTAATCACCACGGCGTACCCCGATCAGCCTTTTTAGCGACTGTGGTCCACAGACGTCCGACTGGTCCGACCCCACAACCACAAAGCAGCTTAGTGGTAGCAGTGAGCCCGGTGACGGGGTGGTAGCCGGGGTGGATACAGGGGCAGTAGCAGGGCTGGTAGCCGGGGTGGATACAGGGGCAGTAGCAGTGTTTGTAAACGAAGCCAGAATTCCAGACGACTAATTGATTAATTTAAAAGCAGTGAGGACCGTTATGACCATTAATTACCCATGCCATGATCGGGACCGTCATTGTGCTGCATTCACACACCATTAGGGTCCAGCGAGCCCCTCAGACCCGGGGCTTCTGATGAACACGCGGGTTCTGAAGGTCAGTGTTTCTGTATTTGGCCCTACAGCCGCAGCTACAGCGTCCAGGTCCCATATAAGAACGGCCTTGGTAAATACCGGCCCCAGGACGGACCACACACAAACACACACGAACTACACCCGCTACACAAAACACTCGCTGCACCCGACACCCGCTGCACCACCGACCGCACTCATGTCCTCTCCACCTCGGACAGACACCACCACGAGCTCCAGGTGCAGTGCTCCATCCGTGGGGTCACCGTGCTGGAATGACTTTGGGGTCTTAGGCATAAATACAAACGGGAGCGGAACGACGGGCGCTCACCCGCTCCTGTGTGGAGAGCTGGGAGAGAACAGCCCATAATAAACACGCTCTGACCTCAGTGGATGACAGCGAGCGGTCACACCCCGTCCGCTTCATCAGGATGATTCAAGATTAGCGTTTATATCATACTGAGTGTTGCGTAATACTCCGGCTGGTCAGACTCAATAATAATAATAATAATAATAATAATAATAATAATAATAATAATAATAATAATAATAATAATAATAATAATATAAATAGTAAAAATCTAAATAATAATGTATCATAAGGAAGAAAGAAACACTATAATAATATAAAAATATGTTTTTTTTTCCTCTGGAATTCCTTTATAACAAACACAGGGATCAGGAAGAAGAGGGAACAGCGCTGGGGGCCACACCGCTAAAGAACTGGCCCCAGTCCATGCCACCGTCACCCCAGTACGCCAGCCTGTATGTGTTCGGCTGGTCGAGCGCGATGCCCGTGCTGGGTGACCAGCTACACCAGCTCCTGACCAGCACCGACCCAAACTGGACTGGCTTCAGCAGCTCCCAGGTTCCAACTCCATTCCTGGTGGAGGGATACATGCTGCAGGGCGCTGTGCGGTAAAATAGTCCCCCAAAGGAACTCCACACACACTCAGAAGACACGTGTAGGTTCACTGGTGGTTTAGATAAAATGTCTATGTGTGTTCTAGACATAGAGAACCCTGGTTCCCATCACCACCACTGTACAGAACAGATGGGTGGAATTCCCCTTTCAGTAATTAAATCATTTTGTTGATTATGTAATAATTGTGACGGCAGGCACGGAACCAGGCCTTTAGGGTCAAAACAAGAGAACCCAGAACGGAACTTCTGTTTGAAGGTTCTATTAACTTTATTTATTTGTTTATTAGTCATCTGCATATTCAGAAATGAAAACTCCGCCCTTCTGACTCTGCACTCTTACAAAGACGGTTCTTATTGTAGGGTTCTTGAGCAAAGACAATGGTTCTCTACAGAACACCATGAACACTCAAAGGAACCATTTGCTTGCTTAAGTTAACCTTAAAAGGTTCTGCTACGTCAAGCTACGTCAACCATCAGGAGAACCCTTGTAGTGCTCCATAGAACCATTAATAACACAATTAACACATGCTTCCCCCTGGGCACCTTAGTGAAGAGAGCGGTTCTAGATAGAAGTGCAAACACTCAGTACAACATTTACATGCTTGAACGGTTCTCTGCTTGACTGATGAAGCATGCGTTCTATGCGATTCCACATATCACCAAAAGGGTTCTATTGTTACAAGCCTGGCACAGTCAAACTTGCAGAACCCATTTCTATTTCTATGTAGAACCGTAAACACTCAAATGACCATCATTCTTGAGATTAACAAAGAACTGAGTGTTGTACATGGTTCTACTGTGTATAGAACCTTTCTGAAAATGGCTCTAGGTAGCACCAGAAAGAGAACCATATACCACATATTTTCTATCTACACTCTTGTAGATGACCAAAGAACCCCTACATAACCAACGGTTCTATACAGAACCATAAACCCTCACAGAACCCTTTGCATACGTGAAGGGTGCTTGGTGAAACGGTTCCTAAGACTGATGGAGAACGTGCGTATGTGGTTTGCTCCAGTGTTCTGTTATCCTAATAATAGCAGAACCTCCTCTGGGGTGATGTGGGCCCGCCAATGACTCATTAGAACAATTACGGTTCTACACAGAACCCGTTTTTCCTAAAGAACCCTGGAACACATGTTTTTGAGGAGTGCAGACGCTCATTCAGGAGGCCGTCAGCACCATGACCGTAACCTTCACTGCTCCACAGACAGGACGTCCCATTGTGGAGGTCAAGGCTGAGAGTCTGAGCATGTTCGGAATGGCATTACTGACATTAGCCCCTATTCCCACCGCACTGAGCTCACAGTCACATGACCCAGCCTCCGGCTCCGCCGTCCCGGATCTTATAAACCACCATCCGACGGAGAACCGTATGTACTCTGTGACGGCTGGATTTGAGCTGAGTACACAGAACTGACATACGGAGAACCTCAAACACGGCTGGTCCTCCGTCAGTGCAGATCCTGCTTTTCCAGAGCAGGTCGGGAAAACGGGCCAATTCCCAAATCCCAAACAGACTCATTAATATTCACACCCCCAACATTTACATACAACCACACCGGAGCTGCAGAACCAACACGGTGGACCATGTGGAGAACCCCAAATATACTCACACTGCACACACTAACACCACACACCGCTCATACTATACTCACACAGCACTAACACCACACACCGCTCATACTATACTCACACTACACACACCGCTCATACTATACTCACACAGCACTAACACCACACACCGCTCATACTATACTCACACAGCACTAACACCACACACCGCTCATACTACACACACCGCTCATACTATACTCACACAGCACTAACACCACACACCGCTCATACTACACACACCGCTCATACTATACTCACACTACACACACCGCTCATACTATACTCACACAGCACTAACACCACACACCGCTCATACTATACTCACACAGCACTAACACCACACACCGCTCATACTACACACACCGCTCATACTATACTCACACAGCACTAACACCACACACCGCTCATACTACACACACCGCTCATACTATACTCACACAGCACTAACACCACACACCGCTCATACTACACACACCGCTCATACTATACTCACACCACTCACACCGCTCATACTATACTCACACAGCACTAACACCACACACCGCTCATACAATACTCACACAGCACTAACACCACACACCGCTCATACTATACTCACACCACTCACACTACACACACCGCTCATACTATACTCACACAGCACTAACACCACACACTGCTCATACTATACTCACACCACTCACACTACACACACCGCTCATACTATACTCACACAGCACACACTATACTAACACCACACACACACACACACTTCACTTACACTGCACACACTATATTAACACCACACACAGCTCATACTATACTCACACGGCACACACTAACACCACACACACACTTCACTTACACTGCACACAACTATACTAACACCACACACCGCTTACACTATACTCACACTGCACACACTAACACCACACACCGCTCATACTATACTCAGACAGCACACACTATACTAACACCATACACACACACACACACACTTCACTTACACTGCACACACTATATTAACACTACACACCGCTCATACTATACTCACACTGCACACACTAACACCACACACCACTCATACTATACTCACACTGCACACACTAACACTGTTCATACTATACTCACACTATACACACCCACACAATACTCACACCATTCACACTGTACTGTTCACACAACAACACAACACTGTTCATACTATACTCACACTATACTCAATGTACACACTATACTCTGTATACTCACACTGTACACACTACTTACACTATACTGAGTATCATCACACTGTACACACAATGTACTCGCTCTATACCCGTAACATACACGCTGTACTCACAATATACCACTGTGTACTCACTATACTCAGTGTACTCATATCAACGATCCAATTGCATGTGGCACAGAATATGCAAATCCGCTCACTACGTGGCAACCAATTCCCTACTGTTTATCATCTCCGGTTTGTTTTGGACAGCCGTGTCTGGCCATACCGCCAGGAAGCACCTTATTCCATCCGGCTTCCCAAACATGCGCTCTTCCACGGTTAGCAGATCGAGCGCCCATGTGGAGGAGTTCTGGTTCTGGAATGGAGAGCCAGATGTGTCTACACTGGAATTGTATTTGGAAATACGTGCATGTGCCTCGCTCCCTGAAGAGGTTCGATCGGATTTAACCGCTTCCATTTTTAAGGGATCTTGGGAGCATTCCCTTCCGGCTTACCCTTATTCCCATATATCTGATCCGGAGCTAGCCAGGTGTGAAACTTCCCCATACGCCTCCACTTTTCCCAAAACAGCGAGGGACAGAAGATCAGTTTTCCAGGGAATCAGCCTTTTCACCGTCAGTCTGTGACAGCCTGAAACATTCCCATATCCGATAGGGATTGTCTTTTGGAAGTGTGTCCACCCTCACTGACCTGTGATCAACTGACCCACACGTATGTATATTAGGAGGACAATGAGACCGGACCGAGCCTGATGGTCAACCACATAGGAAGGAATGCTGGCCATCTGGACTGTGCTGGAGGAGGGGGGGTGGTGCTGCTCACTCAACCATCATCGTGCCCTAAAAAGACCCCCCCCCCCCCTCCTCCGTCCTTCCCGAAAAACTGGACCCCCCTTTACCTCTTCCTCCCCACCCACCCACTACTGTCGCCATTTTACTCGATACACTTCACGCACGCACACACACACGCACAGCCCGCGTGCGCAACTTTTTATAAGCCCCACACACACACACACACACACACACACACACACACACACGACCCCCGCCCCCCCAAAGAAACAGACAGCCTCTCGTTCGCCAGCTTCTTCCTCTAATGTTCCCGTTCCACCTTAAACGGTGCCTCAGGCGCCAGAATGTAACTGCTGCACCATTTAAGGTGGAACGGGAAGGTTAGAACAACAAGCTCGCGAATAGGAAGCCAACTTCAAAGAGGCAGTTGAAAGTGGACTCACCGCGCGCTCGGGGTCCAAGATGAGCGCGAGCACAGCGCCAGCGTTACAGAGAGAGAGAGGGAGTAAATGAATGGAGAGATAATCTCTCTCTCTCTCCCTCTCTCTGTTTCCCAGTGTCTCTCTCTCTCTGGGGCAGGTTGGCTCTCTCGGCCTCCTCCTCCTGCTCCTCCTGCTCCTCCTGCTGCTGCTTCTTCTTCGCTCTTGTTTATCCTGACTGCACTGAGAGGAGCGAAGAGAAACCAAACGCACCCCACGCGCGTCACGTGGTGCCCTGCGTCATCAGGAGCCCCGCTGAGGTCATGGAGCAGCAGCACAGCCATCCGTGCAGGCCATCGCAGTATCAGCGCCGCTGGTGTCCTGTGGCTCGTAGTTTGGGGGACGGCTGTAGGTGTATGGACGGATATGTGTATGTTTATGTTTATGTTTTTGTTTGTGTTTATGTTTATGTTTATGTTTATGTTTATGTTTATGTTTGTGTTTATGTTTATGTTTGTGTTTATGTTTTAAATCTTTATTTTGTTGTTGAATTTGTTGTTCCTGTTATCTGTCTATTTATTTTATGGCTTATAAAATTAGATAACAATAACAATAATGGTTTATTAACAATCTTATTGTTTTATTTGGTTTTTATATTTTTATTTATGGTATTTATCTAATTCAAATTTATCCTAATTTTAAATAATCCATTTATATTTCAAGATTTTTATTTATTATCCTCTCTTACATATTTATTTTTATTTATAATTTTATTACTCTCCACATTTGTCTTTTAAATATATCAATTTTAATGTGTTTTTACGTTATTTTATTTTATATTTAATTTATAATATTTAATATATTATTATTTTTACTGTTCTCTATTAATTGATAACTTATTTTGTTTTTATATAATTTAATATAATTCATTTTAAGATTTTACTTTATTGTTATTGTTGTCTGTTTATCAGATATCTAACTTATTCATGTAACTGTAATACATTTCAATTATATTTTATTTTATTTATTTGATTGATTAATTAATTAATTAATTTAATTGTTTCCATCTTATTTACTAATTAATTTACATTTGATTTGTTTATATTATACTTTAATGTTTATTAACATTATTTTATATTTATATACATATATGTTTATATTTTATAGGTATAATTATATTTTAGATATTGTCCATGTATCTATTTTGTCTGGGTATTTATGTGTTTTATTCATTTATATTATATTATATTATTTATTTGCTTTATTTTACTTTTTCTGTCCTATTTATACATTTTAGTTTTTTTATTAATTTTGTTGTATTTATTTTATTTTCCAGTTTATTTATTAATCTGAATGTGATGCACTCATGTCTTTTGTATTTATTTTTTTTTTTTATAGATTTTATATTTTATTTTACATATTTTTTTAATTATTTTTTCTGTATTTGTATTTACATATTTACTAAACTACTAGGGAAATAGTTTGTGTTTGTAATTAATTATGTTTCTATAAATAGTTTACTATCATTTATCTATTGGCTTAATTTTTATTTAGTTTTTTTAGCTCATGTAGTGTTTTAATGTGGTAAAAATCAATCAATCGATCAATCAATCAGTCAATTAATCAATCGATCAATCAATCGATCAATGAAACAGTGAGAGACTAGAGGATCAGTTGTGAGGGAGGAACTCTGAATGTGTAGTGAGGGTACTAGTGGGGAAACACTGCCCCTCTGTGGATCTCCTACATGAGGAGGTATTGGGTGATCTCCTACATGAGGAGGGATCTGTGGATCTCCTACATGAGGAGGTATTGGGTAATCTCCTACATGAGGAGGTACCTGTGGATCTCCTACATGAGGAGGTACCTGTGGATCTCCTGCATGAGGAGGTATTGGGTGATCTCCTACATGAGGAGGTACCTGTGGATCTCCTACATGAGGAGGTATTAGGTGATCCCCTACATGAGGAGGTATTGGGTGATCTCCTACATGAGGAGGTACCTGTGGATCTCCTACATGAGGAGGTATTGGGTGATCTCCTACATGAGGAGGTACCTGTGGATCTCCTACATGAGGAGGTACCTGTGGATCTCCTGCATGAGGAGGTACCTGTGGATCTCCTACATGAGGAGGTATTGGGTGATCTCCTACATGAGGAGGTATTGGGTGATCTCCTACATGAGGAGGTATTGGGTGATCTCCTACATGAGGAGGTATTGGGTGATCTCCTACATGAGGAGGTACCTGTGGATCTCCTACATGAGGAGGTACCTGTGGATCTCCTACATGAGGAGGTATCGGGTGATCTCCTACATGAGGAGGTACCTGTGGATCTCCTACATGAGGAGGTACCTGTGGATCTCCTACATGAGGAGGTATTGGGTGATCTCCTACATGAGGAGGGATCTGTGGATCTCCTACATGGGGAGGGATCTGTGGATCTCCTACATGGGGAGGTACCTGTGGATCTCCTATATGAGGAGAGGCCCGCCTGGAAAACCCTGTGGGCGGTGAGTTTTGTGATCAGTGGTCCGACAGTGGTCCTCCGGCTATGTGTGTGGTATAAGTGTGTGGTATGTAGTGCTGGTCCTTCACTGCACAGTTTTAGTGTTTAACTTGAATGTGGGGTCAGATCCCAGATGGGGTTATGCCTAGTCCCAACTCTGCAACATTCCGAAAGGAATGCGCCTGATCCCTTTCTGGTAAACCAACACAGAGTCAGGCAGACATGTTCAGTGTGCTTAACACTGGAGCTCCGAGGCTGATGTGCTGGATATACACTCCCAGTTATCTGCTGGTGGGAAAACTGGGAATATATCCAGGTTTACAGAATGCTGTGGGATATGACAAAGGTTATCAGAGGAATCCCAGTCATAAGTATATTTACTAGGTTATGCAGGACCAACCAGGTGAGCCAGTTTGCTACAGCGCCACCCTGTGGCCAACCAGTGCTACAGCTCGAGTCAGTTCAGCCCACAGTCAAAACTGGCCAATTGTGGATGATGGTGAAGCAGCTAATTCTCCACCCTTTGATGTAAAGACATTCAGGGGGTCCCAGAGGTTAATGAGGGGGTCCCAGCCCCTATGTACCAGTCGTATACGAGTCTGATATTAAATGATCTAGTTATAAATGTTGTTTATAACTACACTAAAAACATTAAAAATGATTTAGTGAATTAATTAATGAAGAGTAATGAGGGTACGGAGGGAGATGTGAATCCCTAAATTGGAAGTGAGTGGCAAACGAGTGATGAAGAATGGCATTGTGTCTATCACACCGCTCTGCTTCCCGTAAAAATACGGAATTGTCCTTTATTTGGGAATCGAATGTTGTTTCCGTAAATGTCCGATACACACGTATGTCACACACAGATGAATGATCACAATCTCCCCAACCACCACTCATTTCTGAAAGGTGGCAGCCCTAGCCACACGGCCAGCGCTAAGCTAAACTCCAGTGGACCTCCAGCTGTTAGTGGGCTTAGCACAGTGCTAACTGATGGCTATAGGATTCTATTACCAGTTAGCTACGTTAAGCTAGCAGCTTCCATCCACACAGAGCAGTAAAAGCAAACTCGGATCGTCACACTGCGGGTCAAAGTGACCCAGTGAACTTAGAGAGGCAGTTAGCTTCATGCTAAGTTGGTTTAGCATGTCTACTTCTTTCCAGCTGCAGCGTAAACAAACACATCTGGACTGACTGATGTTGTTTGGTCTAAGCAGGAAATTATGTCAATTAATTAATTAATTCTTTTTTTTTTTTCCCAAACTAGCTACTTTTTACTTTAGCCCGACTTTATTTTATTATTTGATCATGGCACATTTTGAGCACAACACTGAAGCAGCTATGGGTGGCTAATGATGCTAACTTGATTAGCTTTGGACCGGATCATGTACATGGGATGGGTGTATATTGTATTCCGCACCAAAACTAGAGCAGTGCAACGATACTTTTAATTAATAAGGTTTTAATTTAAATTAGATTAGTTCAGTTAGCGACACAGATATGCTAATCCTTTGTTGTGATGTATTATATAACAGACACAAAGTAGATGGGTTATGTTCATAAAAGGAATGAAAAGAAGAAAAACAGGAACACTGAACCCTCTCAGCACTGAGACTCTACTAAAAGATATTAAAGTGGTCTACAGGGCGTTTAATTTTAAATGATAGATCCTGATTATTAGAAATAAGGTTAGATTTAACTTTCATTTAAATCTCATTTCATTCATTCATTCATTCATTCATTCATTCATTCAGTCAGTCAGTCAGTCACTGCTGTTGTACAGCCATATGCTCTATGTAAGTAAATATCCTGATGTTTATTTTAGAATACTGGCCTTTTAAAATCTGGCGTTTATGGTCTATTAGCTCATTTCTACATTTTATTGGCAAGTGTTGGAATTTTGCACATTCTGTACATATATACGCATAAAAATAATTTTAACAATAGAAATGAAAATAATAAACAGACCACACATACAAACACACAGCAAACTACAATGCAAACAAATCAAAACAATAATTATACTTTATTTATTTATTTATTTATGTGTATGTATGTGTGTGTATTGCAGGTGCTGTCTGTCTCCTATCCTGTAGAGGGCGCTGATTTTATTGTACAGCACATTTCCGGATTAGAAGGAAGACTCTGATTGGACGAAAAGTGTAGACGTCGCAGTCTGTGGTTGGCGACGGCGGCGCATGCGCATTCGGTGTCCAGCGCACGGCTTTAATGAACGGCGCTTAAAGAGGAAAAACAGAGCAACAAAAACGGCAGAGATTTAAAAAGAGAGAGAGACCGCGGGGTCAGAGCCAGAGAGGAGAGAGGGATCAGGAGGAGAGAGAGAATGAAGAACAGCACGAAGAGGAAAGAAGAAGGAGCGCAGAGCAACGGAGTCAAACTGAGCACATGGAGTAAAGCACTCAGCAGCGGAGCCGTGTGGGAAGATAAGGTGAGAGAGAGAGAGAGAGAGAGAGAGGGGGAATATAGGGGAGAGAAGGAAGGACAGGGAGGAATGAGAAAGAGAGAGACTGAATAAACTAATAGAGGAGAGAAGGAATACGGAAGAGGGAAGGAATATCGGCGAGAGAGAGAGGACAGAGGGAATTAAATAATATAGGAAAAAAGGAATAATGGAGAGAGAGAAGGAAGGATTGAACATAGACGTCAGAGGAGGAAGAGAGAGAGAGAGAAGGAATAGAGAGAGGAGAGAGAGACTGAATGAACTAATGGGGAGAGAAGGAAGAGGGAAGGATATTAGCGAGAGGGGACAGAGGGAATGGAATATGAGAAAAAAGGAATAATGGAGAGAGAGAGGGAAGGATTGAATTTAGGGGAGAGAAGGAATGTGAAAGAGAAGGGAGCAATGAGAGAGAGAGACTGAAGGTGAAAGAGGGAAGAACAGAGGAAATGAAAAAAAAGAGAAACTGAATAAAGAGAAGACAGAGAAGGAAGGAATAGGAATGGGAGTATAGTAGAGATGGGGGGAGGACAGGATACAGGAGAGACAGGTATATAGACACAGGTGAGAGAAAACGAATGAAGAGAAGGAGGGAGAGAGAGAGAAGCGGTGGGTTTAAAGGGAAGTGAGAGAATGGGAATGGGAATGTTGGTATGTGTGGTGTATGAAACGGTGTTTAGTTCTCCGGACAGAGCCGACTCCTCGGGCCTTGTTCAGACTTCCAGCCCAAATCCGGATCGTGTCCAGGCTGGTGTTGGGGAGTCTGGACCGGGTCATGTACAGGTCCTGGTCTGACATTTGGAGTAGGGTTTGAAATGCGTTTCCGATCGGGAATTGTGCAGACGCGTCTGGATCCTCACAGTTTCTGGTGTCTATTCCACAACAACATCGCGCTGCCCGGTGCCGATAGGTCGGTGGGGTCCGGGAGACGCAAATCCGATCACTTGCAAATGTGTGTGGGCAGTCGTCCCCAAGATCTGATTTGAGAAACAAATCCGATTCCCTTCAGTCCGAACACAGCCCCAGAGACAGGTCATGCACTGGTCTGCCTGGGTCGTCATTCCCATAACCTGGAAGTCGGAGGGTGGGTCTGTGTATGTGTGTGTGTGTGTGCGTGTGTGTGTATGTGAGGGTGTGTGCGTGTGTGTGTGTGTGTTTGTGTATATGTGTGTGTGTGCGTGTGTGCATGGTGTAATGGTTCTCCAGGTCCGATGCAGAACGTTTGTGTATGGTTCTATGTAGGGTTCTGCTGTTGTTACAAGCTTGACATACAAAATGGTAGGACCTTGCTAATGCTACACAGAACCACAGCACATTCTCCCTAAATCTGAAGAACCATTTCACCATGCGGAGAACCATTCAGGCATGTGAGTTTCAGCGGCATGATCACCCTGGAATCTGATAAATCCGGTGAATCCGGTGATATTCAGTGGAAATCTGATGTTTTTAAATCCCGATCACTGCTTAGATCCAGAATTCCTACTATAGGAATAAGGGCACCCCTTCTGAAGTGTGTTGCTTCTCCATGTAGCTGACTATATATAGTATCAGTATAGATACCAGATGCCTGTTATCCACGATACGCTCAGAAACCCATCTACCACGATATATCGATAACAGACCCGCATATCGGCCTCCCCTAGCTACACCAACACACACCTGCCTCAAACCGCGCCCGGCTCCTCAGTAATCTCTAATTGACTCGGATTGTAGTCCTGACGCGGATCATAGAGTTGGGCAAGATCATGGTCCTGACTCAGATCGTAGTCCTGGGCAAGATCATGGTCCTGACTCGGATCGTAGTCCTGGGCAAGATCATGGTCCTGACTCGGATCGTAGTCCTGGGCAAGATCATGGTCCTGACTCGGATCGTAGTCCTGGGCAAGATCATGGTCCTGACTCGGATCGTAGTCCCGACTCAAATCGTAGTCCCGACGCAGATCGTAGTCCCGACTCGGATCTCGGATCGTAGTCCTGACTCGGATCTCGGATCGTAGTCCTGACTCGGATCGTAGTCCTGACTCGGATCGTAGTCCTGACTCGGATCGTAGTCTTGACGCGGATCGTAGTCCTGACCCAGATCATAGTCCTGGGCAAGATCGTAGTCCTGACTCGGATCGTAGTCCTGTCTCAGATCGTAGTTCTGACTCAGATCGTAGTCCTGACTCAGATCATAGTTCTGACTCAGATCGTAGTCCTGGGCAAGATCACAACACCTAGCCACAGAGTGGTTTTCAGATCTTATGGTGGATATTAGGTCTGTTTAATTAGCTACATAGATTCTAAACCATCAACAACATTGTATTATTATTATTATTATTATATTATATTATATTATATTATTATTATAGTAGTAGTAGTAGTAGTAGTAGTAGTAGTAGTGTGTGGTATTGGAGGTGAGTTCCAGACCTGTGGTGTATAACTAATATACACTGTAAAGATAATTTCCTCGCACTAACACCGTTAAACACCCCTCATCCAATCAGATCCCGTCTATCAATAGGCCATATTTACACAGGTGTGAAGGTGAGTGAAGGTCGTAGGTGTGTAGTTTCTTAAAGGACTTAAACACAAATACACACGTTATACAGTAATTATACAGTCCTGAACACAGAGCAGCTCCGACTAACCCTATATACAGGGCTACAGTTATAGACTAGAGGCTGTGGTGTATATACAGACGCACACTTTCCTGTATGTGCGGTTTGGGAGGGTGTGGTAGATGAAGGTGGTGCAGGGTATATACAGGGGGTGAGTATTAATCTACCGGGGCTTATTCTGATTATATAACAGGAAACACTGAACATATAGAATCTGTCTGTGTGTATGGACTGAGATCCGCATATCTTCATTCATAAACGTGCCTTACAGAACCGACAGAGAAGCAAATGGGCTTTAACATCCGGAACCTACGGTTCTCAGGGCCTTTAAAGGGGAAGTCCACCCTGCAGGTGTAAATAAGTCAGGGGTTTGGTGTGTAACGCTCGGTTCACAGTGGTGCTGATGGGAACCGGATGTCCACCACTCTGGCGGCGTGCGGCAGGAGGGAGAGATTATGAGCGGCGCCTGATTTGAGACGGTGTGTAGCGTGTTCTAGCTATCTGTCCACCTCCATGATGTCATGTAAACCCCCTTGTGAGCGGCTGCCCGGAGGCGTTCAGTGGGGATCCTGCGAGATTCCGGCTGCCAGACGGCTTTACAGAGATAATCCAGCCGAACAAAGCTAACGTGGCGCACGGCGGATAAAAAGCCTGGGCAGGTCGGAGTGCCCCTTTAAACCGAGAGCGTCCCGCAGTGGGACGGAAAACAGGACGCGCTCATTAGACAAGAAGGAGCAGTACTTTAATATCGTTAATATTATTAATATTAGAGTCTTAACAAATTACAAGATAAATGATTTTAATACTGCAGGTGTGAAAAAAGTAAATATATTAATTATATAAACTATAAAAATAATATTTGATCAAGTCTGTCATACAGAGGACCCTTATTAAAGGGCCCATATTATAAAATCTATGTTTAATAAAATAATGTTCCTCACTTTAATTAGAGTTTTATGTGGTAAAAATAATAATTATAATTGTTATTATTATTTTTATTATTATTATTAAAGCACACATTCACTTCCCATTCCAGAAGAAAGCCTATTTTTGGAATTCACTGTATTTGTCAAAAATGTTTACATATGTCCAGCCTACAGCAGTTTAGCTCCGCCCCTCACACTGTAGCTGCAGGGACGATGTTTACATGTGACTTCTTTGAGCGAAGTGAGACGCGTGTGGTCTTCCGTGCTACTGGCCCTTTAAGAAAAGGAGTGAAAAAATAAGTTTAAAATTCCCAGATTTGGAATTTGTGCTCCTGCTCTCCGCTTTGTCCCATCTGGGCTCAGCCCACTTTACTGTACTGTCAGTCAAATCCAGGGGGATGTAGGTTGGGGGTGGGGGTGGGGTGTTGAGGGGGTTTGTGTAGGATGACTGTTGTTGAGCCGTCAGTGAGTGTGTCTGGGGTGGAGTTTGACCCTCAGGTGCGGGTTAGAGGGCAGAGTTCACCCCCACCTGACAGGTTTAGTGTTTGGTAGTAAAACAACGACATGCTTTACAGTCAACAGTGACCTGGTCAAACCAGTTTAAATAATAATCACAGTAATAATAATATATTAGTGATAATAATCACAATAATAATAATATATTAGTGATAATAATAATAATAATACCAAGTTTAACTGTGATGAAGAAATCAGGACGGGGAGGGCAGATCCGATTTTGTGATTTATTTATTTATTTTTTAAATGTATTTAATGTTTGGAGATCTGTAGTGATGTAGTGTCTGATATTAATTTTCCGTCAGCTGGAAAGGAGACATGAACCCAGCAGTGCTGCATTATTAACGCTGTATTAACGAGACGTTGAGTTGGTCAGCGTTCAGTGTCACTGTGTTGTACCTGTGACGTCATTTTATACTCCAGGTATTTAATAATGATATAAACCACACACGGCCATGATCCTGTTCGCTCTCTTCACTGTGATGTAGCCAGATTCCTGTGTTAATCCGATCTCTCCTCCTCCTCCCTCTCCTCCTCCTCCTCCTCCCTCTCCTCAGGATGAGTTTTTAGATGTCGTGTACTGGTTCCGGCAGATCATCGCTGTCGTATTAGGAATAATCTGGGGAGTCGCTCCGCTGAAGGGGTTCCTGGGCATAGCCATGTAAGTATCCGAGTTCATGTGGTGAAATCAAATCCACAGATCTTTAATAATTAAAGGGCCCATATGTAGAATTTAAACATTATTATTATTATTATTATTGTTATCCAAAACGCACAACTTGCTCCCAAGTCAAAATCCCAAAGTCCCGAGTTCGAATTTCTTGTTTTCTTCTTGTCATTAAAAAAGGAAATAAATATTTTGCCTCTCTGTGGTTTAGCCCCGCCCATTCACTCTGAAGTTCTGAGGAATGTACCTAGTCTCCTGAATGACATCCAGTCAGATGAGGGGTCGTTTACATAAGTCACACTTATATGGGGTAGTTCATGAATCTTCACTTTCAAAAAATAAGACGCCAGAGAAACGTATATGGGCCCTTTAATGAATTGATAGTAGCTGTATCTGCTTTAAAGCCCGGAGGCTTGGCCGGAGTGGAGTATAACGGGGGTGTCGGAGCTCACCTGGAGTTTTATCTGCTCCACAGTTTCTGCATCATCAACGCGGGAGTCCTGTACCTCTACTTCAGCAGCTTTCAGCAGGTGGACGAGGAGGAGTACGGGGGGACGTGGGAGCTGACCAAAGAAGGCTTTATGACTTCGTTCGCTCTGTTCCTGGTAACTCCTCATTTCTCCTGACTGCTGTCATTCAGCGTTTAATGGTTCTCTGACGGACGTTCTACATAGGTCTGTGTGGAAAATGTCCAGATGTGGTTCTACACATCCATCTCCACCCTATGATCCGGTTCTAGAATTAAACGAGCTGTTTTCCTTTTTTTGGGGAGCTCATGAATAATATGAGCTCTGCTCTGATTGGCTGGTTGACAGCGAGACTCCGCCCCCGATCACACAGGAGCACCATGTGGAAATAGACTAAATAAAATGAGCCTCTGTGTAAATAAGCTCCGCCCCCATACTATTGAGTTAGCTATGCTAGTTAGCTTGGAGCTAATGCTAGTCGCTAGCGTTCCCTGTACTAGCTACTGGCTCCATCTGGACACCAACACACAGTAGAGTAAAGCTGATCCTCACTATGGAGCTCTCAGTTTAAGATGATCTGCTCCAACCGGCACACACGGATACAATCACACAGCATGGCTGCTACTTACAGGCTGCTGTTGGGGTGGTGGTGCTAATAAAGGTGGAGCTGCTCCGTATTGTCCAGAGAGGTTTGGGAATCTGTCCGGAGTGGAATGTGCAGACTGCAGGATCCTGATAAAGATGTGGGAGCTGAACTTCCTGTTCTCCAGCTTCTCTTGTGAATTCATCAGTCCACCTTAAACGGTGCTGCAGGACACTCTGGTGCATGAACAGGCTGCAGTATTTAAGGTGGACTGGATTGGATCAGAAAGCTGGTGAATAGGAAGAACTTCAGTCTGGTTTAAAGATGGACGTCCACCATGTCCCGCTGACAGCCGGGATCCTGGGGAAGGGAACGGGAATCTCTCACTGTCTTTCAGCCTAATTTCCATTAACGCTGAACCTAGAAGAAATGATTCCAGGATCTTGTGTCTGGATGTCCCGTGATGGAGTCTGTGTGTCTCCTGGTTTCCAGGTGGTGTGGATAATCTTCTACACAGCGCTACACTACGACTGAGAGCTGGAGCAGAGTCCACCATAACCACACAGACATCCCGTTAGGCTGGAATGGGCTGCGTCTCCGAGGCGTTCCGCGTGTGTCACCAGCAGCACGTGGGAGCCTGGAGACAGAGGTGCATCATGGGTACACTGAATGATCCCTGGGTCATTGAGTTTTAAGCTGATACTGTCCAGTGCACTGCCATGTGGGTTTTTTTCGGTATGAATGAATTTAAGTTAAAGTTAATTCAGTTTTTTTTCTTCTCCACCGTAGCTTCCGCAGTCGTACCTGATGATCCACTAGATAATTTAAAGCAGCGTGTAAATTCTGTATAGTTCTGATTTTAAGGAGTCTGCGGCGTATTCATGGGTTCACTGTATTTCCGGGTTATGTCTCATCTGATGTGACCGTTCTGTACTTCTCAGTATTTTCTAGCGTATTAATAGAAGTGCGAATGTACATGTCAGCTTGTAGTACTGTAACTGGTACACACACACTCACACACACACTCACACACACACTCACTCACACACACTCACACACTCACACACACACACACACACTCACACACTCACACTCACTCACTCACACCGAGAGAGACTGTATTTTCTGCCTGAATTTTTCTGAGGAGTCGCATTAAAGCGTGGGCTTTGTCCGCCCCAGGTTTTCCAACACACGTGGTGGTGACTCACTTTAATTTTTTGTTTGTTTTTTTTTTGTTTGTTTGTTTGTTTATTTGTTGATTGACAAGTCTGGTATTAGCAGAATGTCAACAATAAGCTCTAACCCACTAGAAAGTGGAGTAAAAGCCTCATCTCTCTAAAATGATAACTTTACAGGGAAGGGGAAAAACTCACCTTACTTACAGTGCAAGTCAATGGAACCAGACGTCTTTCCTGATGAGTTTGGGTCATTACTGTTAGTCTGTTCATCATGTAATTTACACACAACGTGAAGAACAACAGGGCCTTTCAATTTCAGCCAAAAACTTAAAAACGTTTAAAATAAATATAAAAAAAATATATATAATATATATAATGAGCTCATATGATGCATTTACTTATATCACCCATACATATATCAACTGCTGTAGAAGTCCTCAGCAAGGTTCCAGCTCTGAGGCACACTACAGGACAGCCTATCACAACGGAGCCCATTTCCCTTTGATCAGTCTTAAAGGGACAGTAACACAAACAGCCGATTTCATTCTAATGGATAAAGAAAGTGATGGTAGATGATTCCCAGCTCTGCCGTGTCTGAGCCACTCACACCACTGCCACGTCAGTGTCACTGTAGTGCTGAGAATGATCCACCACCCACATAGTACCTGCTCTGTGGTGGTCCCGTGGGGGCCCTGAGCATTGAAGAACAGGGTAATACAGTACACAGAGAAACAGATGGACTACAGTCTGGACCTGTACACCTACAGAGTGTCCTGTACGGTCCGTGGAGCTGGTGCAGTGTAGAGGGGTGTGTAATATTCTGATACTGATATTTAGTAAATCAACACAACCCAGGGTGTGTCTCCGTGTGTGCGCCGTCATATACAACGTTACTGAAAATGTGCATCAGAGTTTCTCAGGAAAGCAGAGCGAAGAGAAGGACGCGGTGAGTAGTAACCCAAACCCAGTACGCAGTAATATACGCTCATTCTGAAATGGGTTCCTTCAAACGACTGGGGCTGGGAAATTAAAGGTGGCATATTAACCCTCTTCTTGGAACCTTGGGGTCCTAAATATCTGAACGGGCTTTGGTCCCTCATGCTCCCTCACAAAATTCCTACAGGAGGTGGTTCTGAATACGCTGCCTGATGTCTGAGACGCTGTTTATGATAGTGTGGAGAAGATCTCAGCCTTAAACTCCATTCATGGTGGAGGGATACATGCTGCAGGGCGCTGTGAGGTCAAATAGTCCCCCAAAGGAACTTAGTATTTCCAGGTTTTCCAGATTTTTATCACCAACATTCCATACACACTCAGAAGACACGTGTAGGTTCACTGGTGGTCTGGATAGTAAGTACACTGGCTGAGATACGGTTAGCCTAGCGGTTAGCTCCCCTCGGCTATTCCACTCTAAAACTGATCCTCTAAAGCGAGTTCATCTTTTATTAATCTTCAGACCTGTATATTTAACTTTCTGAGGCTCATTCTAATCAAAACATAGAACACTAGAACCTCTGGCTGGAGTAGAACACCATCCGGGGATCTCCAGTACACCATGAAGATAGCTCCCCCTGTACACTAGAACCTCTGACTGGAGTAGAACACCATCCGGGTATCTCCAGTACACTACAGATCTTCAGTTTGGTCACGTACTAGATACTACTGTTAGGTCGATTTAGTATGTGGTAGTATGTAGTATGCCATTTCGAATACAGACGATGTGTGTTGTAGACATGGAGACCCCTGGTTCCCACCACCCCCACCACAGGGCATCTGAACCCTCTCCCACCTCACACACTGAGTTCTAGAGGAATTCTGAACAGACGGGTGGAGTTCCCCTGTATGGTTTTTACTCGAAGGCCGGGACTTTTATTTTGAAATCAGAGCAGGATCCTAAACCTCGTGGTTCGCGCCACTGACTCACAGGCGCCCCCTGCAGCTCTTATAGGGAACTAGATGACGTAGAAGTGGAAGATGGCGGCCCCCCACTCCACGATGCGGTTCTGGAAGCCCGGTAAGGAATACTGTGTGTGCGGGATGAGCACAGCGAGCTGTGTTCAGTGCTGGGAGTGAGTGTGTATCACTGTGTGTGCGCGCGCGTGCGTGGGTGTGTTAAGGAGCGTGAGGCTGCGCGTTTTGTGCGTGTCCCTCCGCAGCGCCGCTGCCGCTCTCACCCACACAGAACTGAACGCATCATTCATTCACTGCTCCCTTCCTTTACCTGCGCTCTCCCATCACACCTTCACCAGCTCGTTTCCAGCTCACCTGTGCTGCTCATACGTGAAGCTCCGTGCTGTGCTCGTGCGCATTACAGAGGAAGCCTAAAAGCAGGATGTGCCAGTTTATTAAAGGACAAGTCGACAGATTTTCCAGAAGTCCTCCATGGGTCAGTCCTTTAGCTGAGAGCACGGCCCCAGAGTGTGGTGGGTGTGAGATGCTCGGTTCTTGAGAAACCTATCCAGTCAGAATTGTTCAGAGTGGTGGTGATGGGAACCAGGTGTGTAAGCAGCCTTGATACGCTCCTGCAGTTGTTGTTGTTGTTGTTGTTGTTGTTGTTGTTATATTGTAGACATGGAGATCCCTGGTTCCCATCACCTCCGCCTTAAAGAACATCTGAGCCATCTTACACCAAACCTACTCTGCTGACATCAGAAACGCTCACTTATGGAGATATTTTGAGATATCGGTGGAATTCCAAATTAAAGGAGCAGTGTGTAAAATTTTTGGGTAGCGTCGAATGAGCCTTCGTATCTGGATAGAGATTACCACCACCATGTTTCTACAGTAGCCCAGAACACACACACCACACACTGGCTGTAGAGAGAGACTCTCACGCTGCTACACTGAAGCAGCAGCTTGACCTAGGGGGCGCTATAGCACTGACTGGAGGACATAGAAGAAAAACCCTTGTTGGAATGTTCTACCTTAGTACATATTTATCAGTGGCTCCGCCCCTAAAACTCCAGGTAGGGTTATTACTGCTGATCCTCATTAAACCTACCTGGCCTCTCGTTCAAAGCTGCTGTGTCCAGTTCCACCTTAAATGGTGAAGTGTTTACATTCTGGTGCTGACCTTCAGCGTTTTGCTCAGATTTTCCAGTTCCACCTTAAATGGTGCAGCAATCATTATGACCTCAGGGCCAAGATGTAACTACAACACCATTTAAGGTGGAGTGGGGAAACTGAAACAGGAAACTGGTGAATGTCTCCATTAGTGACGGAGTAGTTAGGAAGTTTTGCTGGTCAGTCTTGATGGGTGGATGGATGAATGGGTGGGGGTCATCTATAATCTCACTGCTAGAGGTTACACACCGCTCCTTTAACTTAACGAGCTAACCCGTAAGCGTGTGCATGTGTGTTAATGCACTTATGTGTTTTCTGGAGATCCTCGTTAGCTTTAGCATCCAGGGCCTGGTTCTAACCCGAACCTGAACCCTAACTGAACTGAAGATATGAGGAGTGTGTCAGCCCAGACCGCTAAACTACAGGGCAGCCAACCAGAAATGAGCTCATTTACATACCAGAACCAGCCTGTTTAGTTCCATGGGCCCTGAATGAGCGTGTTTACAGCTGAAGTGTTTAATCATTCAGAAATTTGGGTGGAATTCCCCTTTAAACCCTGATAACGGTCAGCTCTTTACCCAGCAGGCCGTTTATTAATGAGCTGTACAGGAAGCATGTTCCGATTCCCACTCCTGACCTGACCTGACCTCTGCTCTTCCAGGGTGCGAGGGGCCCGGAGTGTCCGAGGAGCGGGAGCTGGCGACGGAGCCCAGTGGACCTGTACTCATCTACAACCCCCACAGCACGCTGTCTGTGGAGAAGCAGAGGCAGAAGCTGCCCGTCTTTAAGGTAACGGACAGCAGGGTGTGGCTAACCGGGCACCTGACCTTCACACTTACCTGGCCATGGACATTCCGTCTCCGCCCTCCTGGGAAGCTTTTGGAGTGCCCCTATGGGAACCTGTGTCCGGTCATTCAGAGGAGCATCTGTGAGGTTCTTCCCGAAGGTGTTCAGTGTGGTTGAGTTTTGGAACTGAGGGTCCGAGCCCAAACCTGTAGTCAGTGATACAACAGAGAGGGTTTACCTTATTTGGCCACACCCACTTTCAAGAGTCTCATAGCAACAACAACCAGGAACAGTGTTACATGTGAGGAGATCAAAGAGGAACGCCCCCCTCGTCTCATCCAAGGGACTTTCAAACGGATGATGCTTCTGAGAATGCATGGTCGCAGGCGCGCACGTTCCCGCAGCACTGACACCGGGAAGCGAATCCGGCTCGGGAAGGTCCGGCTCGGGAAGGTCCGGCGCTCATGCCGGCGGAATGCTGTGGAAGAGGATAAGCGCATACTGTGTACATGGGGGAGGGTTATGATGACGTGCATATTTCATTGGTGGTCCGGCAGTATACCGAGTTCACCTCACCTCACACTTGTATAGGATGAGTGCAGAAGTCCACTTCCCCGGAGCTTCCTAGCCGAGACGGTTCTCCGGGTCAGGATGTTCCGGTGTTGGTTTCCCCTCCACAGGATGCTAAGCGCGGATGCCTGGACGTTTAGGGTTTATAGCCCAGACGCAGGTCCTCTTCTCTGGAGCGCTGTGGATGGCGTTCCATGGAGCCCCCACAGCATTCCCATTAGTTTGCGTTGTGGTGAAACCTCCGGTTCCGGTGACCCTCTCATCTGGGCATGATGTGCTCCGATTGGAGCTGCTGTCGCTCCTTAACACTTGGATCCAATTCCAGTCCTCATTTTTACCCCTCCCCCTCGTTTTCGAATGTGACCTTCCCTTTTGAAACTGAGTTCCACCTGTGAAATGGAACCACCCTTCAGGAACCGGATACACCATCAGCGGCTTTTCTGTAAACAGACGAGACACGGTGTTCCGGCCAGTTCCAGTATTCCGTAGAAACACGGTGACCTCAGGAAACACGGGCCCAGACAGAACCTACAGGACTCACTAACAGGCTGCTAGCGGTGCTCTGTAGGCGACCCTGCCCGTCTGCAGCACCAGCAGAGGAGGGTGGAGTTCAGCTCCTCACTGCTTAAACACATTTAGGGTGTCATGTGACCTCAAAGAGGCGGATGCCCAGAATTCCTGTCTCCTGTCTCCTAATCTCCAGCTTCATGATCCAATCTCCCCGTTCCACCTTAAATAGTGCAGCAGCCTCAGGCCCCAGAACGTAACGGCTGCACTATTTAAGGTGGAGTGGGAAGTTTCTCTAGGTAGTAAATGACCATAAAACGCCGTTACCATGGTGATCTTACAGTACAGCGGCTTTAACAGAGACATACTCATACGTATGGGTCTCTCTGGTCGCCTGTGCAGCCATCTTGCAGGGCATTCTGGGAATTTTCTCATAACACTCTGTTTGGAATGTTTGAAGGGCCATGTAGCCCTGACACTTCACCTGCCCCTCCATCTCAACACCAGTCGGGACTATCCTACCTCTAGACGTGAACGCGGGGAGCGGAGGGATACGTGTCAGGGCCGAGGGGTGATGTGGGGTTGGGCCTTGTCTGGGGCTGCTCTAGGAGGACAGAGATGGCACTTCTGGTAAAGGTCACTGAGGTCTCCACGGTCAGCCCATCTCCCGCCAGGGTTCGTCTATGGAGGGTGCAGCACTATACGACTGTGCTTGTACACCTGTTAGCTGTAGGTGTGGCAGAGACACCTGAGCTCGGTCATTAGGAGGGTGTCCACATACTTTTGGCCATTCACTGCCTTTGGAGTAGCTTCGTTTGGGAAGCTGTTCGTATTGGTTAGAGCGCTCCTCATGTACGGGTGACCTCTGACCTTTCTTGTTGTGTCCACAGCACAGGAACAACATCCTGTACCTGGTGGAGAGCTTCCAGACGGTGGTGATCGTTGGAGAGACTGGCTGTGGGAAGAGTACCCAGATTCCTCAGGTGATCACAGACCCTGTACACCTTCTCACAGGGGCTTCCTTGTTGGTTCAGCTCCACTGTGGGTTGAACAGGGTTCAGGTCTTTCACACAGTCCGCGTGTTAACACGCCCAGGTCCACCCCTCTGCTGAGTCCTCCGCTATCGTTCCAGATCTTTCTCTGAGCTGAGAGGAAACGGCTGCAGCTGATGAGCTGGGTTACACTCTCACACCAATGGAGGAACACAGTGTGGTGTTAGTGGGCTCTAATGCTAGCTAGCTATAGCTAGCACACCTAGCTAACATTAGCTCCCACTGGCTAACACCAAGCAGGCCCTGTGTGGAGACCCTTGACTGGACTGTGGGGGTTATAGGGCGTCTCCTGCTGTGAACCTGCATCTTCATGTTCCGGGTGTTAGCTGGTTTATGTGCTGTCAGGCTAAAGCTAATACAGCTAGCCTTAGCGCTGACTTAGCTCGATAGCTAGCTCAGCCCTTTACTGACCAACAAGCCTGAGAACTGGACACAGCTGTGGCTTTATAGCAAGGGACACCCCACCCTACAGACCGTATCCAGTACCTGCAAAGGCACCGCTTGGCTGAACCAGTGGGTGCTAATGTTAGCTAGGTCAGCTAGCTAGCTAGCATTAGAGCCCACTGGGAAAGCCAAACTGGGTTCTCCTTCATTGGTGTAGGAACTGTAACTCAGCTCATCACCTGCAGACTCTCCTCCTCTCTTTCTCAGCATGAGGAAAGATCTAGAACAGCAGAACGTTAAACTCGGCTCTGTTCTAACGGATACAGGAACCAGCTCCTTACAGGGCTGATCTGAGCTCTGTTTAGTGTTTTGTTAGGGTGCTGTGTTCTGTTCCTGGTGTAGTGGGTGGGCTGTATTGTTAAGAACCCCAGTAAGAGAACCGTTACAGTGATTTACTGTGCTGCAGGAGAATCATTACGGCAATAAACTCAGCTGGAACACATTTTGTTGTTAATTATTATGATTATGATTATTATTATGAATATATTTATTATTTTTAATAAATAATAATACGAACATTTATATTTAATTTAATAATAAATAATAATAATAAACATAATAATAATAATAAATACAATAGTAAATACAATAATAATAAAAATATTAATAACAATAAATACAATAATAAAAATATTAATAACAATAAATACAACAATAATAAATATAATTATAATAATTAAAAATAATAAATATAGGAAAAAAAGAATCCTATATTTATTATGTTTAATTATTATAATTATATTTATTGTTATTAATATTATATATATTTTTATTATTGTATTTACTATTATTATTATTATTATATTTATTATTTTTATTGTTATTATTGTTATTACTGTTATTATTGTTGTATTTATTATCATTATTGTTATTTTTATTTTATTTTTATTATTATTAGTATTAATGCATGCTGCAGCCTTGTATGATAGGTTCTCTTATGTCAGCGATGCCTGAAGTGAAAGTGCGTTCCTGCGGTATTCCCGGAGATGCCGGAGTGCTGAGTTCTGCAGTGCCGTGTCTCCTGGTGGATTAAAGGTGTGTGTGTGTGTGTGTGTGTGTGTGTGTGTGTGTGTGTGTGTGTGTGTGTGTGTGTGTGTGTGTGTGTGTGTGTGTGTGTGTGTGTGTGTGTGTGTGTGTGTGTGTGTGTGTGTGTGTGTGTGTGTGTGTGCGCGTGTGTTACAGTATCTGCTGGAGGCCGGCTGGGCTGCGGAGGGGAAGGTGATTGGGGTCACTCAGCCCCGGAGGGTGGCGGCTACCTCCGTATGTATTTACCCTCTATGTTTTTGTTTCTGTTTAGTGTCTGTTGTCTCCCTGCAGCTCATGTTTAGAGTTATCATCCGGCAGCCGTCCCGTATAAAGCTCCCCGGCCGAAACCCGAGTCCCCTCTGTGATGTTCTGGGGGTGTTTGAATGATGGGGGAAATGGGTTCTCTGGTTGAGGTGGCAGTGAATGTGAACCACGGTGCCTACACTGAGCTGCTGGACAACTAGGTTACCCCCATAGCTCATCATCTTACCGAGGAACACAACATTCCTGTCCCTGTATTCCAAGATGACGATTCCCGCATTCCCAGGGCTGCAGATGTGACGTTGGCATGATGAACGTTCAGGAGCATTCACAAATCCGGACTACCTTCAAAATTCCCAGATCTAAATCCTCTTGGAAATCTTTGTGAACTACCTGGCACAGTGAGGATATTGCCAGGGAAGGCCTCTACCAAATCTGGACCACCTGTCCAGTTCTTTGATGTAGGCGTGTCTGAACACTGATGTGGCTACATCCAGAACCCACTGTCCCCTGTACCAGCTCCACTGACCGTACAGGACACTCTGTAGGTGTACAGGTCCAGACTGTAGTCCCTCTGTTCCTCTGTGTACTGTATTACCCTGTTCTTCAATGGTCAGGACCCCCACAGGACCACCACAGCGCAGGTACTGTGTGGGAGGTGTCTTTTCAGAAACACCTGTGGAGGTTCTCAGGTCTGATGTACCTGGTATGTCTGAGGTGATCTGATATGTGTTCCTGGTAGGTGGCTAATCGTGTGGCGGAGGAACGAGGAGCGCTGCTGGGACACGAGGTCGGCTACACCATCCGCTTTGACGACTGTTCGGATCCTCATGCTACTCGCATAAAGGTGTTCCTCAGAGTCCCCTCTGTACACATACACATACGACAGACACGGAACATTAAAGATCGGGAAGACTGGAGCCTTAGAAATATCTCTCTCTCACTCTCTGTCTCTCTCTGTCTCTCTCTGTCTCTCTCTCTCTCTCTGTCTCTCTCTCTCTCTCTCTCTCTCTGTCTCTCTCTCTTTCTCTGTCTCTCTCTCTCTCTCTGTGTCTCTGTCTGTCTGTCTCTCTCTCTCTGTCTCTCTCTCCCCCTCTCCTCCTGCAGTTCCTCACAGACGGGATGCTGGTGAGGGAGATGATGGCGGACCCTCTGCTGAAGAAGTACAGGTGGGTCTGAGAGCCTCTCTGGGAGCTGGTGGTGTGTTCTGTGGTTTGCGGTTCTCTGAGCGGTTCTGTATCTCTCTCTGTCCTGCAGTGTCCTCATGCTGGACGAGGCTCACGAGAGGACGCTCTACACTGACATTGCTCTGGGCCTCTTGAAGAAGGTGAGTCTGCCGTCCTTCACCGCGCCACGTCAGAGAACTGCTCGGTGCAGTGGTGTCGTTAAGACCATGTAGCTGTAGCTCTCAGTGTGCTCTGACAGAGCTGCTGCTGCTGACCAGCCTGACCATACAGACTCTACAGACCAGTCTGACCAGCCTGAGACTCTCTCTCTCTCTCTCTCTCTCTCTCTCTCTCTCTCTCTCTCTCTCTCTCTCTCTCTCTCTCTCTCAGATTCAGAGGAAGAGGAGAGACCTGAGGTTGATTGTTGCGTCGGCTACACTAGATGCAAAGGTGTGTGATTGATTGATTGATTGATTGATTGATTGATTTGTGGGGGGTAGTTGGGTGAGTCAGGCTTCCAGTCCATCACAAGATGCAGAGACACAGACATTCACTCACATGTGGGGGCAGTTCACCTGACAGCATGTGTTTGGAGTGTGGGAGGAAACCGGAGCACCTGGAGGGAAATCAGAGGGGCTTAATAATAATCATAATCAATGTTAATAATTAACAACAGTCTCAGTGGGCGTGGGGGCTGTGGGGTGTTGTGGGGGGCCGTGGGGGCCGTGGTCTTGGCTCTCTGGTGTTTATATTTCTTTCTGTTCTTGTTTTTATTTTTTTAATCTAGAAATTCCAGGACTTCTTTAACCTGAATGAATCCGGAGACCCCAGTAAGGACACGTGTGGGATTCTGACTGTGGAGGGCCGAACGTTCCCGGTGGACGTGTTCTACACTGTCAGGTGTTTACTCCACGTGGGGTTCTCCTGTTCTGTTCTGTGGGGGCATGTAGGGTGTGTTTAGACCAGTGTGACGGACACTGAGCAGTGTTGGGTATGGAGAACAGCAGGACGGGTCTGTAACGCTGATGTTCAGAGTCGGACTGTGTGGTGCTGGACCTGCTGGTCAGAAGCTGATGTAGCGCTGTGTGTCTCTGTAGTCCAGTACCAGACTACGTAAAGGCCACTGTGGAAACCGTGCTGAAGATCCATGAGGCGGAGGAGGATGGAGACGTCCTGGCCTTTCTCACTGGACAGGTGTGTGTGTGTGTGTGTGTGTGTGTGTGGAGGTGACATTCACTTACCTACGTAATGTGTCTATGGTACAGGATAATGGAGTGCCTACCTTGTGCTTCCTCTAACTGGCCACTTTATCAGAAACGCCTCCCACGTGCTTCCTCTAACTGGCCACTTTATCAGAAACGCCTACCCTGTGCTCCGCCTGTGATGGTGCTTTGTGTGTGGTTGTGTTTGCAGGAGGAGGTGGAGAAGGTGGTCTCCATGCTGCAGGAGCAGGCTCGCACTCTCTCTCGCTACGGCATCAAGAAGCATCTGCGCGTTCTCCCCATGTACGCTGGGCTGCCCTACGCTGAGCAGATGCGGGTGTTTGAGAGGATGCCCCCTACTGTACGGAAGGTGAAACAGCCATGCCTCCTTCTTCATCCGTGTTCTTTCTCAGACACCACATGGTTCCACAGTATGAGAACGTTTCCCTTTTAGAACCTGTCCTGCTTATATCCCTGATATACCTAGCACCGTGCTAAGTGATGGGGGATAAGGTTCCACTCCTAGCCCCGTATCCCTCAGGCTCCACACCTGTCCTGTGTGATGGGAAAGTTAGAATTCCGGCTCATGCTGTGATGTTTCTCCCGTCCCTCCAGGTGGTGGTGGCCACCAACATCGCTGAAACCTCCATCACCATTAACGGCATCGTGTTTGTGATAGACTGCGCATTCGTGAAGCTCCGAGCGTACAACCCTCGCACCGCCATCGAGTCTCTGGTGGTCACGCCCATCTCTAAAGCGTCGGCCGCTCAGCGGGCCGGGAGAGCCGGGCGCAACAGGCCCGGGAAGTGCTTCAGACTGTATACAGGTAACGACTCGGCAGACGCTCCAGGGACTGCTATTCCCACCATGAACAGAGGTTCTTCAGATGTTCTTTACAGTGGTGGTAATGGAACCAGGTTCTCTGTGTCTAGAACACACAGACTCTTTACTGACTATCTAGAACCACCAGTGAGCCTACACGTGTCTTCTGAGTGTGTATGGAATGCTGGTGATGAAAATCTGGAAAACCTGGAAATACTAAGTTCCTTTGGGGGACTATTTGACCTCACAGCGCCCTGCAGCATGTATCCCTCCACCATGAATGGAGTTTAAGCCTGAGATCTTTAGAGGGGAAGTCTGGTTACCTTCACCACCACTATCTAGAACAGGGTTCTTTACACCGAACCACTCTTTATCTTTACATCCTGATTGGGTAATCATGCTGAACATGTGGGGGGGCTTCCTCTGGGCGGTTGTGAGGCTGAAAGGGTCAGTTACTAGTTGTCCCGTCTGCTCCCTGTGCTCCTCTCAGAGGAGGACTTTGAGAAACTTCCGGAGTCCACTGTGCCGGAGATGCAGCGCAGTAACCTGGCCCCGGTCATCCTCCAGCTCAAAGCTCTGGGCATCGACAACGTTCTCCGCTTCAGCTTCCTGTCTGTGAGTGTCACATTCCCTTCCCTCCCATCCATCACAATCACACGTACATCATTCATCCATCGTCCCATATCCATCACATCATCATCCATCCATCCACACCCCGTATCCATCCATCAATCCACCCGTTATCCATCCATCCATCGTATATCACCCGTATCTCATCATCCATCCATCCATCCATCCATCACCGTATATCATTCATCCATCCATCCATCCATCACCGTATATCATCCATCCATCCATTCATCCATCAATCCATCCATCCATCACTGTATATCATTCATCCATCCATTCATTTATCCATCCATCCATCTATCCCCGTATATCATTCATCCATTCATCCGTCACCGTATATCATCCATCCATCCATCACCGTATATCATTCATCCATCCATCACCGTATATCATTCATTCATCCATCCATCCATCCATCACCGTATATCATTCATCCATCCATCCATTCATCTGTCACCGTATATCATCCATCCATCCATCCATCGTATATCATTCATCCATCCATCCATCCATCGTATATCATTCATCCATCCATCCATCCATCGTATATCATTCATTCATTCATTCATTCATCCATCCATCCATCCATCCATCCATTGTATATCATTCATCCATCCATCCACCCATCCATCGTATATCATTCATTCATTCATCCATCCATCCATCGTATATCATTTATCCATCCATCACTTCCTCCAACTACCTTTTTTTCCTTCCGTCTTGTTTCTGTTGGCTGTTTATTGAGGATGTGCTTGTCTCTCTGTCTGTCTCTCTGTCTGTCTGTCCACGTGTTGTATGTGATGGTGTGTGGGCTATAGCTGAGAGAAGGTTCTGCTGGAGTGGTGTAAACAGGAAACTGATTTTTAGTCCTTTATGTCGTCTGTGTTTCAGCCGCCGCCGGCTCAGTCCATGGTTCAGGCTTTGGAGCTGCTGTACGCTCTCGGAGGTGAGATGAGCCTCTCATTGGGTTTAACTACAGAAACACTGAGACACACTGAGACAGAGAAACAGCTGTAGAACATACCCTGAGGTCAGAGGTCAGGGTTGTTCAGTAGAGCGGCTGTCGGGATACTTTGGGACCCATGTAGTTGGACACACGGACAGAACCCTCCTATAAACCAGTGAAGTGGTCTGTGTAAGTGAACTGGCTGGTTCTTGTGCAGGTTTGGACCAGTACGGGCGCCTGACCGAACCAATGGGCGTGCGCATGGCGGAGTTTCCCCTCAGCCCCATGTTCGCAAAGATGCTGCTGGAGTCCGGCAACTTCGGCTGCTCCAAGGAGATCGTCACCATCGCAGCCATGATGCAGATCCAGAACATCTTCGTGGTGCCGTCAGATCGGAAGAAGGCAGCCGTGAGTCCTTCAGCTCCTCCGTCTCTCACACACAGACTGTAGTCCATCTGTTTCTCTGTGTACTGTATTACCCTGTTCTTCAATGGTCAGGACCCCCACAGGACCACCACAGAGCAGGTATGATGTGGGTGGTGGATCATTCGCAGCACTGCAGTGACACTGACGTGGTGGTGGTGTGTTAGTGTGGGTGGTGCTGGTGTGAGTGGATCAGACACAGCAGTGCTGCTGGACACCTCAGTGTCACTGCTGGACTGAGAATCGTCCACCAACCAGACCATCTGGCACAGCGGCGTCCTGTGGGGCAGCGTCCTGTGGGGCGGCGTCCTGTGGGGCAGGGTCCTGTGGGGCAGTGTCCTGTGGGGCGGCGTCCTGTGGGCAGCGTGCTGAGGAACACTGTTTCATTATACAGCATCTTCTCGTGTTCCTGAGCCGGCTGAGCGTTTCTGTTGGTCTGTCTGCCCCTCAGGCTCGCGAGCACAGGAAGTTTGCTGTGGCTGAAGGAGATCACCTGACCATGCTGAATGTTTACGAGGCGTTCGTGAAGGTGAGTGTTAGAACTCGATAAGAAGACGGTGGTGCGACGCTGTTTATGATCTCAGCCTTAAACTCCATTCATGGTGGAGGGATACATGCTGCAGGGCGCTGTGAGGTCAAATAGTCCCCCAGAGAAACACCTCACACCAAACCCTCTCTCCCTCACTCTGTACACACCTCACACCAAACCCTCTCTCACTCACTCTGTACACACCTCACACCAAACCCTCTCACTCACTCTGTACACACCTCACACCAAACCCTCTCTCCCTCACTCTGTACACACCTCACACCAAACCCTCTCTCCCTCACTCTGTACACACCTCACACCAAACCCTCTCTCACTCACTCTGTACACACCTCACACCAAACCTGCTCTCCCTCACTCTGTACACACCTCACACCAAACCCTCTCTCCCTCACTCTGTACACACCTCACACCAAACCCTCTCTCCCTCACTCTGTACACACCTCACACCAAACCCTCTCTCCCTCACTCTGTACACACCTCACACCAAACCCTCTCTCCCTCACTCTGTACACACCTCACACCAAACCCTCTCTCCCTCACTCTGTACACACCTCACACCAAACCCTCTCTCCCTCACTCTGTACACACCTCACACCAAACCCTCTCCCCCTCACTCTGTACACACCTCACACCAAACCCTCTCTCACTCACTCTGTACACACCTCACACCAAACCCTCTCTCACTCACTCTGTACACACCTCACACCAAACCCTCTCTCACTCACTCTACCTCACACCAAACCCTCTCTCCCTCACTCTGTACACACCTCACACCAAACCCTCCCTCACTCACTCTGTACACACCTCACACCAAACCCTCTCTCCCTCACTCACTCTGTACACACCTCACACCAAACCCTCTCTCCCTCACTCTGTACACACCTCACACCAAACCCTCTCTCCCTCACTCTGTACACACCTCACACCAAACCCTCTCTCACTCACTCTACCTCACACCAAACCCTCTCTCCCTCACTCTGTACACACCTCACACCAAACCCCCTCTCCCTCACCCTGTACACACCTCACACTGAACTGTGATGTAACTTTGGAAAGATTCTGTGCCGCTCCCCTTTAAACTGAAACTTGATTTTGGATAGTGACCCAGGTGAAGTGCTGGATCCTCAGTATTTTGTTTATAATAACTTTTTGACTGTGTGATTTTGAAGTTCGTGTGTAATCTGGTGTAACAGGGTGATTCCCACAGTGACTGGAAGATCTGTACTGTGGTTATTGAGTTACTGAGTGATGGGTTGAAGTCTCTGCACACTTCCTCAGTGTTGGTCTGTGTCCTGCAGCATCAGAAGAGTTCTCAGTGGTGTCAGGAACGTTTCCTCAACTATAAGGGTCTGGTACGCGCCATGACGGTCCGAGAGCAGCTGCGCCGCCTGCTAAACAAGTTCAAGGTGCCTCGAACGTCCAGCGAAGGTCGGATAATTTTCAACTCAGTTCAACCTATCATTATACATATACAGGGCTGCGGTATAACAGGCTACATCTCTGGACCAGGACATGAAGGCACATGTGCCAGTGTGATATCATTTTTATTTATATGTATGTATGTTTGTAGTCGCTGTCCAACTTTACAGGAGAGGCCAAAAACCTCATTCAATTTTAATGTAAGTCAATGGAACCAGACATCTTTTCATGCACTTTGGGTCCATTTCTGTTGGTCCAGTCATCATGCCAATCTCGCACAGTGTAAACGGCAGCTGCTGTTTTCAAATGATGCTCAAAAGTCAAAATGGAGATACATGTTTTTCATTGGACAACGATGAGGTTATATACAATAAGAATGAGTTAATTTATTCCTTAAAACAGTAAATTATTAGATTTTATTTATTTCAGTTTGTTGATTTTGGCACATACTGAAGAAGAATATTGAGGCAAGTAGTCCCAGGATGTTGTCTCTAGACGAGGAGCTATTTGAGGATATCAGATGTATTTGGAATGCTTGTAAATCTCTTGTAAATAAGATTGTTTACCTTATTTCCAGATATTTTTATTGATTTTATTGATTTTAGTAAGCCAGGAATTAGCTTCAGACAAGCCAAACTATCTGCTGCCATTATAGTGAGAACATGTGGCTCCTAAAATCACTGAAGGAAAATGGTCTGGGAATATTCCCGGAGTGAGCTGGTGACAATCTCAGCATAAAAACTCCAGCATATATCAGATATAAGATAATAGTTCACCAGTATATCATTTCATTACAGAGCACGCTGTTAGCATGATGCTAATTCAGGGTTCTTTAGCTTCCATTAGCCCGTCAGCTGCTTTCGCCTTGTAGCTCCAGTGCCGACATGTCGTGGACGGTCTGCCGTGGGTGGGGCTGTTACTGTTCTAGAGTAACTCTGTCTTGGTTTCTTCTTCAGGTGACCCGGATGTGATTCTCAGGTGTATAGTCTCTGGTTTCTTCGCTAATGCCGCCCGGCTGCACCACTCCGGGTCTTACAGGTGAGACCGTTATTGGTGTGAGCGCAGCCTTAGCGCTCTCCGCTTGTTCAGACTGACATCATGCGTGACGTAACACCCGTTTCCGGGAACTTTATTGAGGAACCGTTGAGAAGCCAGGCAACCTGCCACAATGCTGTGTAAGCTACAGTTATACGTTTGGCACAATTGGGTTTTAGCGTTATCTCGCTAACCTAACTAGCTACCCTAGCTAATGTTAGCACCCGCTGGGAAAGACCAAACTGGCCTTTGTGGAGAGCCCTGATGTAGTCCGTGGGTTTCTTGTTATGAACCCACATCTTCATGTTTTGGTCGTTAGACTTATTGATCAGAAAAAGGCTGACAAGGACCGCTAGCTAGCTAAGTCAAGCTAATCAAGCTAACGCTGCTTCAGCTAGGCAGCACAGAAAACGGGCTACCAAACTGAAACAGGAAGAAGTTAGTTCACTATAATAAACATGTTAGACCCGTAGACTACATCAACGGTCTCCACCGAGGGCCAGTTTGATTAGTGCCAGTGGGTGCTAACATTAGCTAGGTTAGCTAGCTAGCTAAACCTGTGGTTTTCTTAGTTGGTGTGAGAACTGTAATTCGGCTTAGCCACTCCAGACTCTCCTCGTTCCTTTACCATCATGAGGACGGATCTAGATGAGGACGGATCTGGAACGGTCGCTGAGGAGGTTTACAGGGTTTATGAAAATAACCACGTGTGGTTTGTTTTGTTTTTCTCTCAGGACTTTACGGGACGACAGGGAGCTGCACATCCACCCGAACTCGGTGCTTTACGGAGAGAAGCCGCCGAAGTGGTATAAAACCTCAGTCAGTTACGAGTCAATATTGGTAAAGGGCGACCAGAGACTTTGAGCTCCATGCTCGGAACCTGAACTTTGGTTCCAAAGTAGCAACCGGTACGTGGTAGAACCTGAAGGACCCTGATTCAGTTCACAGGTGGGCTGTACAGGATGCTGTACTAGAAGGTCGGAATTCTGTAACCACAGCCTTCAGATCCAGGTGTGTTGTCCTGCGTTTCATGATCAGTGGAAAGCACGGCGCTTGGTCACCACTCGGCTGGGCTGTTAAATCCAGACCTGGAAACTGGGATTTAGGATCCGGGGTCGAGGACCTCGAGGCTTTCGGTCCCAACTTTCTTCTTCTGGCTGCAGCGGAGCTGTTTAGACACTCGGTAGTCCAGTAAGAGGCCATCTGCTTCTAAAGCAGAGGTTTCTAAAAATTATGATCTCCGCGGTTTTCCAAAAAACAAAGGAATTTCCTTGTTTCGGAATACGTGTTGTCCTATCCTGAATGGCACTGCACCTGCGATTATAGCAGAGAAGTTTTATAGAGCGTATGCCCTGACCTCACCTTCCTGTCGGAGTACACCTCCCAATCGGACCGAGGAGCAAGACATTCCATAAGGCTGTGTGTATCGGAGAAACCGGGAATGCAGCTGGACTCTGTAGCGTCAGATCATTATCAATCGATCAGTTGATGAGTATCAATACAGTTTAGAACTCATGGAATGATTTTACATCAATATCCGGCATTCCTGACACGTCATGGCACCTGCAGGTCCACGCCATGGTGCCGAGATTCCAGCTGGTTTGGCGAGCGTTCCAGGTTGCCTGTTGGTTCAGTACGCACCTGCTGCACCACTAAAGGTGGAACGGGAAAAGACGCTGACCAATAGGAATCTGCATACGGACCGCTGCAGTTCTTCAAACCAGCTGGAATCCAGGAACCACAGTACGGATCCGCCTCAGTCATCTAAGTGCTGTTGCCCTTTAAGGTGGAGCGGGGAAGTTGGGTTGAAGGGGCTGGTGAATATGTAGCGGTGAGCGTCTGTGCCCACCGTCCACACCATCGGTTCTCACCTCATCTCGCTTTTATTACAGGGTGGTCTTCAACGAGGTGGTTCAGACCTCCAAGTACTTCATGCGGGACGTGACGGCGGTGGAATCGGCCTGGCTGGTGGAACTGGCGCCTCATTTTTATAAACAGGCCAAGGTAGGAGCGCAGAACCTCACTGAGAACCCAGAAACGTTAGGCTCCGGCAGGGCTGGACTGCCGTTTGGGAATCGCAGCTAGCTGAAGATTTGGAGCCAGCGTTACTCTCAGCTCTGCTCAGCTTAGCTTTACTGTGTGCGGTGTTGGGCTGTGTGCAGGCTCTTTAGTGGAGGTCTTGGTTTGTTCTATAACTTTAACAATTCTAAGCCAGAACTGGAGAATTAGGAGCCGTGTTTAAATGATTAGTCGGGATGGAACTGAAGCTGACGCTTGTCCTGACTGCCCGGCGGGGAATTGAACCCAGGTCCTTCCTGCTGGAGGGCAACGGCGCTACCCAGAGTAGCGAGCTGTGTGTTTATTCTGTAGTAATAAAGTTAAAATTAATATATACATTTTCAAATACACTCACCGTCTAGAACAGCGGCACCCAGGAGGTGTGGGAGTGCAGGTGTGTTGGGAAGGAGGATAAAGGTGAGCAGGATCAATAACTGGTGATAAGTTTAGACTGATATGATCAATATTTATTGAGCTACACATACAGAAGTCTGTCTCTCAGTATGGCGTCGGGCAGCCGTGTTCGCTAACCCAACACGCCAGACGTCTCGGTATGGAGCTGTAGGGGTTCCTGATGGAGTCCTGTGATACTCCATCCCATGCAGCTTGAACATCCTCACACAGTTCCTGCAGATGGTGCGGTAGGGGTGGAGGTGGAGGGACACCAGGTCGTCTGGACGTGTGACTACAGACCGTCCATCTCTGTGCTGACCACGGTGCCTCCACACACGGATTCGTTGGGCGTCTCCACCAAGACTAAAGCGGGACTCGTCACTGAAGATGACCCGCTGCCATTCTGAGTCACTCCATGACAGTCTGGTACGACACCACTGCAGTGTTTGGTGACGGTGACGTGGTGTTAAGGACAGTCGTGGTAACGGTCTGTGTGCATGTAGTCCTGCGTGGTGCAGCCGTCTGCCGATGGTGCTGCACTAACAGGAGGACTCATGGAGGACACCACTGCTCGCTGGAGGTCTGTAATGGTGGTGTTGGGTCAGTCAGGTACAGAGATAAGACCCGCCCTTGGTTACGTCACGTGTGCGGTCGAGTGTGGAACCTGGATCATTAGCATGTCACACCCACACACTGAGTTTCGGTCCTGAGGGTTGGTTGTTCTGGGTGCAGCTCTAATCGTGGTGATGAGTGTGTAGTCCAGCATTGCTTTATAACCCCTTTATTAAGCAGCTATGCCTGTGCTGTGAAGTCTCCATGTAGCCAGCCTCCTGATGGTGTAACTGATGATGCTTCTCTCCTCCTTCCCTCCACAGCACGGCTCTCTGGGCAGCAAGCGGACCAAAGTGTTCTGAGCCGAAACCGTCCTCCACACTGCCCCCTAGCGGCATTAGCCATCATCACCACTGGCCGATGAACTGATGATCCTAGAACACTTGAGCGCACCAGGCGGCAGGGGGAGGAGCTGTCCTCTCCGCCCTGCCCGTCTGACTCTGTACATAGCCGTGCTACCCAGTGTGTTTGTGTCTTCATGGTCGTACCTCCACCAGCACATGAGCCGAGCAAGCTTCCGCCCTCAGAGCCGGAGGTCCTGGCGGGTCAGAAGCTTCTGGGTTTGGGTTTTGTACTGCTTTGTTGTGTTCCTGCATGGTTTCTTATTATCCGAGTGAGGAGTTGCGGCGGGGAGACGCATCCGGGCGAGCGATCCCGGAGCGGTTGTGCTGCTTCACCGCGTCACATGAGCCCATTAGACTATTTTGGACATCGACAGTGACCTTCCTCACCTGGCGAATACTGTGTAGAGATTTAGAGGCCTTTTCTTCACCATTCTGTGCCAAATATAGATCAACCGTGTGAGGGGTTCCGTGGTGTGCGGTATGTAGGAAATGAAACCAGTCTGTGATTAAACCCAACAGGAAGTGCCATTTTTATACCGGTGCCTGAAAATGAGCATCCGTTCTCCGCCTACCTGCGGCGGCCGTTCATACAGGTAGAGCGACAGCCGCGAGTCTCCGCCTCCGGGGTTTCGGTTCTCTGCTCGTGTCCTGGGTTCCCCGTTTCCATGGTTTTCTTTGCTGAACAGTCTCGGTTCGGGACGCGGAAGCATCTTGAGCGCAGACGACACACGCCGTAAACAGTGCAGCCGGAAACAGATACGCGCAGTTTTACTGAACTCCAGAAAATAAACTAATAAACTCATTTGCTCATAATAAATTTACGTTTTTTTATTTTTAATTTTTTAAAAAGTTGTAGAAATGTTAGAAATGTTGGTCCAACAAACATATACTTTAGGATGTTGGGTAAAACCGGACCGGGTTTATTCAGCCTAATTTTTTTTTGGTCATTGTAAAAACTACAGCCCAAATATCCCTCTTAATTATTTACAAGTTTAACCCGCCTCCGGAAGTGACCTCAGAGGAGCTGATTGTTGAGAGTTCTGTGTGTAGATCGGACACACCTGCTTCATTTGCTTCTAACCAATTAGAGTCCGTTTTTTTAAAGATTGGACCGACGGAACACCTTTACCGTGCGCCGAGTGGTCCCCGCTGTGAGATTAGTCTGGTGGTAGTGATGGGGGTTCTGGGCTTGTTGAACTTTCAGCCTGTTTGAACAGGTACTGCAGGAGGGAGGTAAAGATCTGACACGGTTTGATCCGATTACAAGCAACTGAGCTGAGTTTTACTGAACTCGGACAAGAAGTCTGAACACTCTTTACAGAGCGGCTGGTGAGGGTCCGACACGGTTTGATCTGATTACACTGTAAACAGTTCAGCCTAAAAAACAACTTCCTGTTTGAAGCAGCTAAGCTGAGTTTTACTGAACTCGGAATGAGTCTGATTAAAGGGGTCGTGTGTTCAGATTCGTGTGTTCAGGTTGGGTAGACTGAGTTTCCCTGCTTGTAGCGATTTAGAGGAGTGTTTAGTTTTGGACCATCGCTATTTTACAGGGTGAGATTAGTCTGATGGTAGTGATGGGGGTTCTGGGCTTGTTTGAACAGGTACTGCAGAGGGGAGGTACAGGTCCGACACGGTTTGGTCTGATTACACTGTAAACGGTTCAGCCTAAAAAAAAACTACTTCCTGTTTGAAGCAATTGAGCCAGTTTACTCACAGTTTGATTGAAGCAGTCGATCGATGAACTCGTTACGTGTAGAAGCCTGGCGTGTTTTAGGTGGCAGTGTTTTTGGACCAGCTAAACTCTGTACAGTGTAGAGTTTAAAGGTACATTAATTAAAATAATTTTATTATTCTTACTTCCTCACTGTCTACACAAGTCTTATTATATTTTCATTACCGTAAAAATAACGATTTTATTTTATATTCAGTTTTTTGTTTGTTTATTTTTGCAGTGTTCTCTCTGCAGCTGTGAGCTGATTCATGTCATTCGCTGGGGTATCCTGGGGTATGAAGGAGAGGGGCTCAGTGTTGAGCTGCACGGCTCTGCAGCTTCTGTTCATCAGCAGTTCAGCTGAACGCAGAACGATGTTAGAACCTTATAATCTAGAACGTGGAAATGAGCGATGTTCTGTGGCTGGGAAGCTGGGGAGTCATGTGATATCAGTATGTAGACTATGTGAGGCGGAACACCGCTCAGCGCGCCATTTCCGAGGTGGTTCCTCGATCCACAGTGTGGACCCAGTGGTCAACAAGGCACTGTGCAGGCTGCTGGTGGTTCCATACTGGTGTGGGGTGTGTTCTCATGGCATGGGTTGGGTCCACTGGTCCACCGGAACACCGGGCACAACCTTCCAATGTATGGTTCTTTATTAGGGTGGTCTGAGTAACCTTCATCTAATGTACTCTGGAAGAACCTTTAATTTTGAGCGGAATGTTTGTGTTGAGGTTCTTTAGGCTTTTAAGAGGTTGTTTAGAACTACAGAACCACATTTAAAAAGAGAGCTGTGGTTCTATGGTGGATGTTCTGCAGAAGAACTGAATTATGATGTTGGAGCACAAGAACGTATCCAGGAGCAGGTTCTACCGGGCGCCGTTCTGATTATTCCATCGTTCCTGTACGAGAAGCATCAGACAAGATTCTACGTTCCTTCATCTGAGCGTTCTCCTGCGGCCCTCTGTGGCTCTCCGAAGTAAACCTACGCTGTTGAGCACGACGTTGACCGGTGCCGCTCAGTTTCACTGCTAGGTGACCATTTGCATGGACTTAATGTTCCCCGCAGTGACGGAACCATCTTTGGATGAAGGATCTGGAATTGGTTCTGCCCGACGTGATTCCGTATTCCACCATCGTGCCTCGTTCAGGCTCTGATCGTTCCCGTCTCCTTGTCGCCTGAGCACGCTGACCAGTGTTCCACCTCACTCACAGGGTAACACCTCACAGCTTATACAGGTGTGGGGGTTCCCAAACTGTCCCCTGAGGGGACACTGATCTCTGGAATAATCAATCTACATACTGATAACACATCACAGAACACACCGAAGGGCTCCTTCAATGGATGGTTCTTTTACAGAAGATTATTTGTGTGTGTGAATGTGAAGAACCGCTGTTAAATCTCCACATAAAGGTTCTAGGAATACCCCTTGAACTGATTAAGAGCCTGTATAGGTCTTAGTGAGATCTTAGTGAGATGTGAAGAACCTATTTCAAATATCTATGTAAACGTTCAAGAACCACCCTTAAATTGGCAGAGAACGTTTGAGTGGCCCAGAACCACACTTTTATGTTCCCTAAAGAAAGGTTCTTTCAGTGGTTCGAAGGCGAGTGCTTGTGAAGAGCCTGTTTGAAGTTTATCTAACCTCCACTTAATGTAAAGGTTCTAAGGAGAACCCTTGAATTGGCAAATAAGACGGTATGTTGCAATAGGTTAGCCACTTTCGGTTACCTAAAGAACCTTCAATAGAGGCTTCTACTGCAAGGCTTCTAGAACCATGTCTGTTTGTGAAATTTGAAGAACCTATTCAAAATTGAACATGCCAAGAACCATGCTTAAATTGCCAAAGAACCTTTATACTGAGCCAGAACATCACTTTGCTTCTCTAAAGAACCATGAACCCTGAGGTTCTTTAGTGAACCATGTTGGTTAGGGAGGTGTGTGTGTGTGTGTGTGTGTGTGTGTGTGTGTGTGTGTGTGTGTGTGTGTGGGACAAACCTAGGTAATGTTTATGGAACCAATAATTAATTTACAGGTTCTAGAAATAGCCTTGAACTGGCACAGAACAACAATTGGTTCTCTAAAGAACCATCTGTTGGAAGGGTTTTTGACAGGGAGATGTATGAATGTGTAGAACCTATTTAAAGTTCAGAGAACCTCCACTCCGTGTTAAGGTTCTTGGAATAACTGTTGAATTGCCAAAGAATCTGTATGCTGCCTTAGAAGAGCCAAAGAACCTTCCAATGTATGGTTCTTTGGAGAACCGTTTTTTGTGACCGTTGGAGGTGTGAGTGTGGGGAACCTTTTAACCTTCATCTAATGTAATCTAGGAAGAACGTTTGTGTTAGGGTTCTTTTGGCTTTTAAGAGGTTGTTTAGAACCACAGCGCTCTCTCTTTTTTTTATTTTTTTTTTAAACATGGTTCTTTGGTAGATGTTCTACAGTAGAACTGACTGAGATGCCGTTGCCATAGGAGCACCACAACGCATCCTAGAGCACGTTCTACTGTGCGCCGTTCTGATCCTTTCACCGTCCCATACGATAAACATCAGACATACACACTGCGTCTAAGATGCTTTCGCTTCCCGGGACGACACAGTTCTTCATTGTTCTACGTTCCTCCATCTGAGGGTTCTCCTACAGCCCGCTGTAGTTCTCTGAAAGTGGAACCACGCTGTTGAAAGTGAGCACAAAAAGCGAGCGGTTGGCATTTCAGCTTCCACACCTGCTTCACTTCAGTGGGGTTACTCCTATACCGTTCTAGCTAATGTCTGCATGATGATCTAGACGACTATACCGACGTACTAATCGACTCCAGTAGTGTAGGTGTAGCGGCTCAGCGCTGCAGAGTTACTCCACCCTCTGAGAACCCGTTTAACCCTGAATGCATGATCAGTCTGACACTGTGAACTCCCGCGTAGTGCTGCGCTCCTTTAGCAGAACCGATCTGATTATTGGTTTATGATTATTAGTGGAGCGAGATGATGTACTCAGAACCTCCGTCCACCTGTGAGCTCTACAGCTGCGATAATAAACCTGTACAGCCGAACAAGCAGAACCGTGTGTTTCTGGTGCTTTCCATGTACATTCCCACTGTTATTCCTGATACCAGCAGCTTTGGGTTCTCGAGTCCGAAGAACCGAATGGAATGTTCTTGTCACAGTTTTCTGCTGGATTTAATCTCACTTTAATAGAATCTATTAGAACTTGTACTTTACTCTTAAACATGCTGGTTCTTTAAGGGTTCTTTAGTAAAGACGGGACCTGCATAGAACCCTGCACACTCAAAGAACCATGGTTAAATGGCTCTATGCATAGAGAACTGGGTTCTTTACTTGGATAGTGTTGTATATGGTTCTATACAGCACCGAAAAGGTTTCTGCTGTTAGACGCGTTCTCCACCAATCTGAAGAACCTGTACACCAAGCTAAGAACCATCAGCATGTGTTTTGAGTGTTCCTGGTTCTAAACAGCACCACTGCTTTTATCAGAAAGGGGTTTTGTGTGATGCTATAGAAGAACCATTTTTGGGTCCCTAAAGAACCCCGACGTGTTCTACTTGTTCTCTATCTCAGAAGGAGTGTCAGTAATCTTTATAAAGTGTGAGGAATCATGCAAATGTTCTAGGATGCTCTTAAATTGGCAGTGAACCGTTACATTGAATTTGGAGAACTTCTTTTGGTTCCCTAAAGAACCTTTCAATGGATGGTTCTTAATAGAACCGTTTTTGTTAGGTGAGGTGTGTTTAAGTATGGAGAACTTGTTTAAGGTTCAGTCTACCTTCACGTGAGGTCAAATGCAGTAAATATTTATATTAAGGTTCTGTATTGTTCTGTGGTGGTTCTCCAGCACCATTAAACATGATCCGTGATGGTTCCGTATGCGTGTAGCACACTTTAACGATCACATTATTAATAGAGTGCATGTTTGTTCATTTGATGGTTTTCCACATCATGTCAATGTTCTAGAAAGAACCCTTAAATTGACATATAGAACGTTTTATTTTGCTGTTGAAGAACCACTATTGAATCCCAAACGAACGTTCTAGTGGATTTTGTTTGAGTTTGTTTGAAATGTGAAGGTTCTAGGAAAAAAAACTATTTCTCAATCCCTTTTTAAACATGGTTCCTCAGGGAACCAAAGGTGGTTCTTGTGCAGTAGGACTCGGAGAACCCTTTGTGAACCCTTGAACCCATTATTTATTTAAACCAAGTCTTTTAAAACCAAATCCTGTTTGTCATGCCATGTTTCCACCGGTGTGCAGGTGAGGAGAAATCTAGTACCACTTTAGAATAAGGCTACCTTTACATAAAGCTTATTAATGGTTAATAACACTTTACAGGGTGTTAATAAGCAGTTAACACCTTAGTGAAAGAGGGAGTTCCTCCAGCTGTAGCGCATGAATATGTATGGAAGCTGACAGGAATGTGGGATCACTGTTCAGCACGTCTCTCTGTTACTAATGTGTTATAACTGTTTATAAACAGCTCTTAGTGTTTATGGCCTAACTAATAATCATCTATAAACCCTTTATAAAGGCAATCTTATTTTAAAGTGCTACGGAAACCGTATGTGTGTAGTCCACTCAGTACCCAAATACAAATATACACATTACACACTCAATAAACACTGTACTGAACATGGCTGTGTTAGTCCAGTACAGGAACATAGCGGTGTTAATTACATAAGAGAACAAACCCACAAATATTTATAATACAAAAAAAAACATTAAAAATAAACTGTAAATAATAAAAAATCAAGTCACACATTCACACACTCTCTCACACACACACAACACACAATTATACAAAATAATCAAAATCATTCCAAATATTTTAAAAACCATAAAAAAACAGACAATACAAACTCACACAAAATTATCTTATTATTATCATTTATAATTATAATAATAATGATATTTATAATATATATAATAATAATGATAATAATTATCATTATTATTATATTTATATTTGTTATTATATTTATTATATGTAAATGGATCAGTTATAATTATTTAGTATTTTTTATTATTACGGTTATTATATTTATTATTATTATTAGAAGTAGTATTTATATGTATTATTATTATTAGCATTATATTTATTTTATTACGGTTATTTATTATTGTATGAATTATATTTATTATTATATTATTATTATTATTATTATTAGCAGCATTATTATATTTTATTTATTATTGTGTGAATTATACTTATTATTGTGTGAATTATACTTATTATTATTATTATTATTATTGTTGTTATTATTATTATTATTATTATTAGCAGCATTATTATATTTATTTTATTACAGTTATTATATTTATTATTGTATGAATTATATTTATTATTATTATTATTATTATTATTGTTGTTGTTGTTATGAACAGCCCGTGATTATGTCTAGGCCACAGTGCTGTTGTGTGAATGTGATTATTAGGAGAACCCAGCTCTAATGGACACACTGCTCCTCCCCTGCAGGGCTGTAGGCTCAAAGCCTCACCAGAAGGTGGCAGTGTTGGTCTTCACATTCAGTCTGAGTGCAGAACCACACTGTGACTGCGGAACAGTAAGAGCCCAGTACTGATTATAGTATTAGTACCTAGAGCCATGCAGACCTGCGGTTCTTCATACTCAACATTATATATATATAAATATATCAAGTACACATCTAAAAAAAATGGTTCTTTGAGGTTCCTTCAGCAGAAAATGGTTCTAGATAGAACTGTGGACACCGACAGAACCATTTGCATGATTTTAGGATTCTTTGCATCATTAAAGGGTGTTTACAAACAAGGTTCTTTTGTTGTGGCCATGACAGAACCCTCTTTGGTGCTATATAGAACCCTTTAAAAATGTTCTACACATACTCCCTCATCCTGAAGAACCCTCCAGTGATGCAGATTTCCATAAAGGCCTTTGATCCTGCCAGTGTTCAAGGTTCTAAACAGAGGGTTCCAAGCATTAAGAACAGCCTACTGAATTCATCGTAGGGCTCTTTTGGTTACCTAAAGAACTTTTCAGTGGGTGGTTCTTAATAGAACCATCTTTGTTATGTGTTGTAAGATGTGTGTAAGTGTTAAGGACCTGTTTAAGGTTCCTTAAGTTTCATCTAAAGGTTAAATGTGCTAAATTTGTGTACAATATTTTTTATTAAGGTTCTCCAGTGTTCTGTGGTGGTTCTACAGCATCACTGAATGTGGTTCATTATGATTCCATACTTAAATAAATTAATTAATAAGCTGAACCCTAACCTTAGCTGAACCTGACTCTTAGCTGAAACTTTAACGCTAACACAAAACAACCTTAACGTAACCCTACTTCTAACACCTGACTCTAACTTTAAACCCTAGAGTCTAACACCTAGAATCTTCCCATAACCCTACCTCTGCACCTGACTGCATCGCTTTTAACCCTACCGCTCTAACAGCTGGAGCTCTAACCATAACCCACCTCTAACACCTGACTCCTCCCATAACTCTAGCTTCTCAACACCTGACTCCTGACCTGACCCCTACCTCTAACACCTGACTCTAACTTTAACCCTACCTCTAACACCTGACTCTAACTTTAACCCTACCTCTAACACCTGACTCTAACCATAACCCTACCTCTAACACCTGACTCTAACCATAACTCTACTTCTAACACCTGACTCTAACCATAACCCTACCTCTAACACCTGACTCTAACTTTAACCCTACCTCTAACACCTGACTCTAACCATAACCCTACCTCTAACACCTGACTCTAACCATAACCCTACCTCTAACACCTGACTCTAACCATAACCCTACCTCTAACACCTGACTCTAACCATAACCCTACCTCTAACACCTGACTCTAACCATAACCCTACCTCTAACACCTGCCTCTAACCCTAACCTTAAGACCTGACTCTAACCATAACCCTATCTCTAACACCTGACTCTAACCATAACCCTACCTCTAACACCCGACTCTAACCATAACCCTACCTCTAACACCTGACTCTAACTGAAATGTTTGTACTACAATGAAAATTCATGACTGAAATCGAAATGTACGTTACGCTCAACTGACAACCAAAACAAAAACTGTAAAAAAAAATTTGTGTTTAATTTGCTGTTTTGTTTATGGTTAAATTAAACTGATGATGTAATCATGTTGACGGTGCTCCAGATGTCATTGTTGGTTTAGGAAACTGCAACTTCAATTTTAAACAGCTTTCTAAATAATTTGATTTTTTTTTTTTTTACAACTGCACAAAAATCCTTAAAAATTTCAAAATTTCATCTTCAATCAGATTATTTGTAAACTGTTAGATTTTGACACTTGATTTTTGATCTGTTTAATCTCCTGGGTTGTTTTTTGTCTGTCTTTCGAACGAAAACAAAAACAATGATTTTTTTTATGTACATTTTGTTATTTTATTTAAATTTTTTAATTAAATGAATAACGTAGCCATGCAGATGATGTTTCAGACGTCGTGGTCATGTTAGTAAAGAGAACTGCAGGACTAATTTGTAAAATATTAAAAGATTTTTAAATTTCATTCAGATTTAACTGTAGATATATTTTTTCTTTCAGGGTTTTTTTTATGCCCATCTTTGTCTCTTGGCCTAAAGTCAAAAATGCTAGCAGGTCCTAAAATAAATAAATAAATAAATAAATAAATAAATAAAAGCATATGTTTACTGTTATTCCTTAACTGCGGTGTATATCAATGGTAAAGTCGTTTTTGCTCTTTCTCTTTATAAATGTTTTCATCTCCATGATTAAAGAAGCCCAAAATCTCCCGGTAAATTTGCTCCTGTGAGTTTAAGTATGCGTTTTAATCAATGCTAAAGCGGTTTCCTGGCGTCTCCGTCAGTGCGTGATCATATCCGCGCTCCGCTGCGCTGCTCCGCTGTAATTCTGTAATAATAGCTGCTATTGATTTGCAGGTTCTGTAAAATTCATGACGCTCGGATGTCACGAGACCGTCAGATCCTGTTTTTCGGTCAGGCTCGGCTGACTCGTGCCTCGAGGCCGAAGACCCTCTATCGCGGCAATCAGTGACAGAGAGTTGCCTCACCGGTGTGGCGGTAATGACCGGCCGCCCGCTGTGCCGCCCGTCCGCGGGGCTTGTTGTCCTTATCTCGGGTGAATCTTTAACACTCATCTCCAGCTCGAGATGAGAGGAGTCATGTGCGCTCTGTAATTAGCCTTGTTCAAAGTTCTGAGAAGAAACTCAGGCGGGTTATAATTTAGCTTTGGGGTCAAAGGTCAAATCCACATGCTCTGGTTCAGTTTTGTACCGGAGCTGTAATGGAGCTAATAATGCAGTCCTGGTTTGTACAAGCCTAAATCTCCAGACCACCAGGCAAAACAGCCTCTCGCCAGGGGACTACCATCGCTAACATACATCAACTCCTAATTACATTAGCACTGCTAGCACTTAGCCAACTGTGCTTTCCCAAGCAGTTCATAGCAGCTTTAGCTAACTCATTTAGTGACTGAACAGACGTCGCCTCAGATCCACTCAGTAAAGACTTAAATGGCCATAGTTAGCCTGTTAGCTGTAGCCTGTTAGCTGTAGCTTGTTAGCTGTAGCCTGTTAGCAGGCTAGGCTACTTCTATCCCAGCTGTAAAATGCCATGATGGGGCTAACAATGCAATCCTGGTTTATCCAGCTCTGGAGAAATGTAAGAGCCCACCTGTACCTGATCAGTGTCTCTAGGTGTGCAGGTTCTGGGTTTGTGTTGGTTCTGTTTGGTTCTCTACACTACTGGAACCATGTCTCCCAAACTCCAGATCAGATATTGTATTAGATCTGTGTATTTAGAAAATCACTAATGACCTCCAGAAGCCTGTTTTTAGAACCATGCTCGCTGTGCGTCTCACCCCAGCCACCGCTCGCCAGTCTCTCTGGAGGTCACTCGAGGTCATCTTACGGTGGGTAAGGGACATTGGAATGAGGGGGCGCTCATCACGGTCAGTAGAGAGTGGGTTTGGCCCTCTGCCAGTCTGTAGCTGTGTTGTCCTGTGTGTTTGCTGCTGGACCTTGTTCTTATGAACGAGACGCTCACTGTGTCTGCCAGTAAAGCTAGAACCTAACCTCTGGTTCCCCACTGAGAACCTGCTGTACATGTGAAGATGCTGATTTATGAAACTGGAGGGTATACAGGCCAAAAATGGAGGATATACAGGCGGCTGCAAGCTTGTGGCCCAAGTCGCTGAGACTGTGGCATCGCTGGTCCGCCTAGATAGCTTGTTAGCCGTGGCTCTGTTAGCTGTGGCCCTGTTAGCTGTGGCTCTGTTAGCCGTGGCTCTGTTAGCCGTGGCTCTGTTAGCTGTGGCTCTGTTAGCTGTGGCTCTGTTAGCTGTGGCCCGTTAGCTGTGGCTCTGTTAGCTGTGGCTCTGTTAGCTGTGGCCCTGTTAGCTGTGGCTCTGTTAGCTGTGGCTCTGTTAGCTGTGGCCCGTTAGCTGTGGCCCGTTAGCTGTGGCTCTGTTAGCCATGGCCCGTGAGGCGCGTGAGGAAAGGCACGGCGCTCCTCTTACTGCTTGTTTTTTTAACTGGGCTTTTTGGAGCTGGGGCCCTTTTAGCTGGACTTCTGTTATTGCTCGATTTTGCTTGCCATCCAATCTGGCCCTATTAGCTTCCGTTTCCATTGTGTGTGGTAGCTTGGCTAGCTGTGGCATAGTGGAAAGAACTCTGTCAGCCATAGGCAAGCGGCCCTTCTGTGGCCCGAGTCGGACTGGGAACGTTCTCCTGGGCTGGAAACACACGTGTGTGAGGAAGCAGGACCCTCCTTGCGACTCTAAAAAAAAAAAAAAAGAAGTTGCTTAAAATCTTATTTGCGGATTAATATAGTGCTGATTTCCGGGGAGGACCGTTCTCTCTGGAGCTGCTGGATGACTCCTACAGAGCTGGCGGTGGGCCACTCCATCTTGCTGTCGGAATTCCTGAACTGCGTTTCATTCAGCGGAGCGGCGGTTCCTGAGCATTATGTTAACTACTGTAGAGGAGAACCGTATTTAATTCATCATTCCATTCGGTGTGAATCTGAATAGCGGAATGTTTAACAGCTAGGAAATGACAGCGGGATGGTGTGGGCTGGAGAGACCCGCAGAGGGAGGAATTTTTACCTGTGCCTGGGGGTGTGTGTATTTAGCACTTTGTGGGGACTGGAAAACACAGGCATGGATACCGTGCTAGCTGGTTCATGCTGGGCCAGTGATGCTCCAGGTTATGCTCTAGCTGCCAAACCTTATGATGTACTGACCAATGGAAATTCCCAAAAATTCCAGTCCCTTCCATTCAAGATGTTCCGATGTTCTGACTGCTAATGTGGCTGTTTGTGCTAGCTAACCAACTTTTCCGGTCTACACCGATTTATCTACCAAGGTTGGAGAATCAAAACATTCCAAAACACCAGCAAATGGCTTTTTCCCAAAACCCGGCACACGTTATTGGAAAGATGAGCCAAAGACTTTGGAGTGGTTTGGGTAATATTTGGCTAATGTCTTTTGCTAAATATCAGTTAAACCTTGTGTTAGCAAATTAGCCCTAGCATGCTGCCATGCCATTTGGTAACTTCTGGCTACTGTTAGCCATGATAGCATGTTGGGATAAGCTAGCCTGCTTCCGTTCCCTGAGAGACACACCTCCACAGTCCAGTCTTAGAACCGGGTCCAGCATCGTCTGCTTCTCCTCTCCATTCAGATATCCCCAAACACACTCAGTGGTGTTGAGGTTCTAGACCCTGGGGTGGTCAGTCCATGGTTCTGAGAACAGCAGCAGCTCCTGTGTTGGATGTGTGGGTCTCCTTTTCTCAGTGAGGAGCTTCTTGAACAGCTACACCTCCTTTCAGACCTCCACAGTGTGGAGGAGTCTCTCACAGTGGAAGAAGGATTGATAGAGACACCTGTGGAGGTTCTCAGATCTGGTGCAGGAGTGGAGTCTGGATGTTCTCCTCTCTCTCAGAGATCAAAGTGCAGGTTATCTGATGGGGACAGTGCTGGTGGGTCTCCCAGGTCTCCCAGGTGGATGTTAGGTGAGTTTGATGTTCTCCTTCCTTGTGGACCTACATATCTGTACATGAAGACCTCCACTCCTTTCATGGTGGAGGGATACATGCTGCAGGGCGCTGTGAGGTCAAATAGTCCCCCAAAGGAAGTTAGTGTTTCCAGGTTCCATCATCAACATTCCATACACACTCAGAAGACAGGTGTAGGTTCACTGGTGGTTCTAGATAGTCAGTATGGTGCCTATATGTGTGTTCTAGACATCACCACCACTGTACAGAGCCTCGGGACCACCTCACACCGGACCCACTCTGGATCACTCAGTGTACTAGATCTGGATCCCCGTGGCTCAGGAACGTGGGAACAGTGGTCCTCAGCGTTCTCACGGCGGGGCCTAGCCACAGTGGCAGCCTCTGGCAGCGTCCCACAGAGGCGGGAATACAAACCCGGGCGAGTGTGCGAGCGCGTAGGTGTGTGCGGAGGGGATGTAATCAGTCGTCGAACCTCCCGGGCTGCGGAGCGCCGGTGACAAATTGAAAGTGTCTCAGTCTAGTTTATTGCCCTGATCAGGTCAAACGAAAAATATTGGAGGTCCGAGCGGGTAGACGGCGCCGTCGGCCGCAGACAAATGGACTGATCATTCCTTATTGAGAAACAATTCCTAAAAGGTAGTTTGGAGCGTGAGTGAGGGAAGCAGCGGGCTCGGAGCTTCAGCGCGGCCCGCCGCTCCCACCATGACCCCTTCCTCTGCCGCTGGAATTAAATGAATAGAGAGAGGGCGAGTTTCTGATGGCACAGATCCACGGCGCAGACACACCATTCATTATAAACCGGGCCTGATGGAGTACAGGACTCCCTCTCCGTTACTGCTATTTATTTATTTATTTATTCTCCCTCTCTTCTCCTCTCTCTCTCTCTCTCTCTCTCTCTCTCTCTCTCTCTCTCTCTCTCTCTCACCTCTCTCTCTCCATCTCTCTCTCTCTCTCTCTCTCTCTCTCTCTCTCTCTCTCTCTCTCTCTCTCTCTCTCTCTCTCTCTCTCTCTCTCTCTCTCTCTCTCTCTCTCTCTCTCTCTCTCTCTCCCTCTCCGTTACTGCTATTTATTTATTTATTTATTCTCCCTCTCTCCTTCTCTCTCCCTCCCTCTCTCTCTCTCTCTCTCTCTCTCTCTCTCTCTCTCTCTCTCTCCCTCTCCGTTACTGTTATTTATTTATTTATTTATTTATTCTCTCATTCTCTCCCTCTCTTCTCCTCTCTCTCTCGTTCTCTCTCTCTCTCTCTCTCCTTTCTCTTCTCTCTCTCCTTCTCCTTCTCTCTCTCTCTCCCCTTCTCTCTCCCTCTCTTCTTTTCTCTCTTCTCTCTCTTGTCCTCTCTCCCTCTCTTCTCCTCCCTCTCTCTCTTCTACACTCTCTCTCCTTCTCCCTCTTTCCTTCTCTCTCCCTCTCTTCTCCCTCTCCTTCTTTTCTCTTCTCTCTCTCTTCTCTCTGTTCTCCTCTCTCTTCTCCACTCTCTCTCTCTCTCTCGCTCTTCTACTCTCGCTCTCTCTCTCTCTCTCCCCCTCTCTCTCTCTCTCTCTCTCTCTCTCTCTCTCTCTCTCTCTCTCGTTCTTCTACTTTACCCCCTCCCTCCCTCTCTTTCTCTCTCTGTGTCGAGTGAGGTACAAGGCCGGCCTTCAGGCTGCTACTCCTCAAATGGATGGAGGGAGGCGATTGAATTTTACACTCTCCTGCCTATGATTAATACCCACAGGGCTGTGGGCGACATGGAGGAGGGGAGGAGGGCTAGAGGGAAGTAGGTGGTGGGTTTGCTAAGGAGCCACAAGGTGGCGCTCACGGTCCATGGCTCGTTTAGAGATGCCTGGAATGAGGCGCTCATGGTTTCCCTCTTGGTGTGAGAGGCGAATAAGGCTAGGTGAAAGTACGGACTTCCCGGTCCAGGCTTCTTCTGGCTGTGAGCGGTTTAATGGGCATGGCTGTAGCTCCTCCTCCAGCACCAACACCAGCTGGGACTGGATCAGGCATGGGCTGTGACGAGGTTCTGGATGTAGCCAGATCAGTGTTCAGACACTCTCACATCAGAGAACTGGTCAGGTGGTCCAGATGTGGTGGATCCTTCCCTGGCACAGTTCCGAGGAGAATTCCCTGTAGACTGGGATTTTATCCACTGCTAGACCCGTATGACCGTAATATTATAAATATTTAAAAATGTAATTACATTTTTATTAGTTCACTTTAAAATTGAACTGAATTGACAGTGAATTCTGAAATAATTTAAACTGAATATACATCATTTGAATTTAAATGAAACTGAAAATAATTAAATTAAATTATTAAATAAACTGAATTATGTTTACGCTATAGGAGGTTTAACTGTTCACATGTGTGCGGATTCCAGCATGCAGTTTCCCTAGTAGCTAAATATGTTCATTTACAGGGATGGGAACCAGGGTTCTCCATATCTAGAACACACATACAGACACTGTATGTACTATCTAGAACCACCAGTGAACCTACACGTGTCTTCTGAGTGTGTATGGAATGTTGATGATGAAAATCTGGAAAACCTGGAAGTACTAAGTTCCTTTGGGGGACTATTTGACCTCACAGCGCCCTGCAGCATGTATCCCTCCACCATGAATGGAGTTTAAGGCTGAGATCTTCTCCACACTATCATAAACAGCGTCTCAGACATCAGGCAGCGTATTCAGAACCACCTCCTGTAGGAACTTCCTGTGAGGGAGCTTTTAGAGGGGACGTCTGGTTACCTTCACCACCACTGTGAACAGTTCTGACTATGTAGGCTTATCTAGAACGTAGGGTTCTACCGGTTAAAACCAGCTTTATTTATATTTATTTATTTATTTGCTGAGGTATTCCTTTGAAGCCAGCCTTCCCCTTCACATCCAAGTGGACGTTAATAGAAGCCCCCCTCCCCCGCCCCGCCTCCCTCCGTATTCGGGGTGTTTCTCAGAGCGCTGCTCCGGTGTAGCGGGCTGTAAATGTCAGTTTATCACTTAACCCACTGTAAAAGGGTTGAAAGGTCTAATAAAGCTCCAGCGCGGCGCATTACCCCACTGTATAACTGATGTTTATGGCTGAGGTTTGGTATTCAGGGCCTACTCGTGAAAGCCGAGGTGCGGACGGGAGAACGTTCTCCCTCTTTACTGTATTTTTATATCCGGGTCTTCATTATGGAAATGCTCCTGCATCCTGCTGCTGCGGAAGGTTCGGGCGGCCGGGAGAAGCCGGGTATGTGGTCAGGAAGGGTGTATTCGTTGATATGACTGTTATGACCAGTCTTTGGATGATGAGTAGTTATGTCGTGGGTCACCGTGTTTGGTTATCCACCTCTCCAGCGTTACGGACAGATACCTGGTTTATCTGATCAGTGCTGGATTAAATTAGATCAGCTGTGCTGGTGATGGATCATAACAGATCCGATTGATGGCCAGGGACGTCCAGGAAACATCTGGAACCAAACTTTGTTCTTTACACAAATATATATTAATAAAAACATAACTAACACAAACAAAAATATATATATATATATATACCCACACTAAAACATAACCCTGTATTAATTTTAACAACACATAGATACATAGTAATTCTTCACACATAACAAACATTAATCAACATTATTATTATTATTATTAGTGGTGGTGGTGTTAAATAGTGCTGGACTGTATGGCTGCTGCTCAGGTGTGGGGGTGCGGGTGTGTTGGGAAGGAAGATAAAGGTGACCAGGATCAATAACTGGTGATAAATTTAGACTGATATGATCAATATTTATTGAGCTACACATACAGAAGTCTGTCTCTCAGTATGGCGTCGGGCCGCCGTGTTCGCTAACCCAACACGCCAGACGTCTCGGTATGGAGCTGTAGAGGTTCCTGATGGAGTCCTGTGATAATCCATCCCATGCAGCTTGAACATCCTCACACAGTTCCTGCAGATGGTGCGGTAGGGGTGGAGGTGGAGGGACACCAGGTCTCGGTGCTGACCACGGTGCCTCCACACACGGGTTCGTTGGGCGTCTCCACCAAGACTAAAGCGGGACTCGTCACTGAAGATGACCCGCTGCCATTCTGAGTCACTCCATGACAGTCTGGTACGACACCACTGCAGTCTTTGGTGACGGTGACGTGGTGTTAAGGACAGTCGTGGTAACGGTCTGTGTGCATGTAGTCCTGCGTGGTGCAGCCGTCTGCCGATGGTGCTGCACTAACAGGAGGACTCATGGAGGACACCACTGCTCACTGGAGTTCTGTAGTGGTGGTGTTGGGTCGGTCCGGTACAGTGATAAGACCTGCCCCTGCTTACGTCACATGTGGTCGAGTGTGGAACCTGAATCATTAGTATGTCTCACCATGTCAGACCCACACACCAAGTTTCCAGTCCAGTCGGCTGACTCCTTCTGAGCGCAGCCCCCAGACCCCCTAGCTCATCCACAAACCTTCAGTGACCTCTAGTTATGTCATTGCTGAGATGGAAGACCAGGATCTCCTGAACCCACACAACTACAGTCACTGCACATCATCATGATCAGCCTCCGGATTACTAACTGATAGATAAGCCTCCATTGGCCGTGCTGCTTTGACCTTTGACCCCATTGCGTCTAAGCGTGCTCACAGATGCGTGTGGTCCTCATATCCGCTCGGACGGAGCTCAGAGAAGGAAAAACGGAAACGAGTGAGTGCTTTAGGAACGAGAGGATCGATCCGGGTCTCAGCGCCTCAGACAGGAAACACTGACTGGTTTAATTCGGTGTAAATAATGCAGGACGGCCGAGCGGGACACACGCCTGTGCTCGTTTTCATACGCTTTCAGGACCAGGTTTGTGGTAGAACCAGAGAAAAGCAGTTCCAGTGTGCACAGGGCACACGTCTGAGATCTGTAAACATACCACTGGAGCAAATTATCACACGGTAGCGGAGTAGGGTAACAATGTAGCAGGGTAAAGGGTAACGGGGTAGCTGAACAGGGTGGAGGGTAACGGGGTAGCTGAACAGGGTGGAGGTTAATGGTGTAGCTGAACAGGGTGCAGAGTAATGGTGTAGCTGAACAGGGTGGAGGTTAATGGTGTAGCTGAACAGGGTGGAGGTTGACGGCATAGCTGAACAGGGTGGAGGTTAATGGCGTACCTGAACAGGGTGCAGAGTAATGGCGTAGCTGAACAGGGTAGCTTGACGGGCATAGCTGAACAGGTGGAGGTTGGCGTACCTGAACAGGGTAGGCGAGCATCAATGAGCGTGCTGAACAGGGTGGAGGTTGATGGTGTAGCTGAACAGGGTGCAGGGTAATGGTGTAGCTGAACAGGGTGGAGGGTAACGGGGTAGCTGAACAGGGTGCAGAGTAATGGTGTAGCTGAACAGGGTGGAGGTTGACGGTGTAGCTGAACAGGGTGGAGGTTGACGGTGTAGCTGAACAGGGTGGAGGTTAACGGCGTAGCTGAACAGGGTGAAAGGTTAATGGCGTAGCTGAACAGGGTGGAGGTTAACGGCGTAGCTGAACAGGGTGGAGGTTAATGGCGTAGCTGAACCGCCTGGAACAGCTCCTCGTACCTTGTGTGGTTTCCAGGTCCTGGTGTGATTTGAATGTGCCAGTTGTGTGTGACGACAGGACGTGACCCAGAATGACTTGGGAGGACGTCTGGTTCCATTGACTTGCACTGAAAGTGGAGTGTGTGTTTTCCTGGTCCTGTAAACTGATCATGTGATGTGGGGTTCTGACCGCAGTGACCTGCTGATGAACAGGACCTATACGTGTGTACAGCGCATGCTGTCTGTCAGCTCTGCTGGGTCGGGGAGAACAGGCCTCGTTCTCCGGCTGCGAGTGGAACGTCTCGATGCTGGGAGGTGATAATGGTGAAGGTGGTGCTCATGGCGGTGCGTGTTGACGCATGACTCCTCAGGGAGGGGTTTATATTTATACTCATTTTTCTATGTAGATTTTTCAAAGGACAGCTCTGACACTTTGGCACATAACCTCATATTTCACTCCTCTGACATGCGATAAATACCTCAGGACGGCTCGGTATGAATTTATTTAGCAGGGCAGAATTTCTCACGAGGCCGTTTACGGCGACAGCCCGGAGAACCCCGGGTACGTTTCAGCACAGGGAGCTGTTTATACGGAGCTTACCAGAGCGCAGATCGCTGGACTGGAGTTCCTTTCATCCAATGCACATGGTGATGGGACCTGCGCGTTTCATCGTCTTGTGGATGTTCTAGGTAAATATCCAACACAGCCATTACAGAGAACCTAAATACATGGTTCTCTAGAGGTTCTATAAGAAAACGGTTATATGTGGCTGTTCCGTCCCTAACATCCTGTAACACCTCCACCAGCACCAGCACCAGTACCAGCTGGGACTGGATTGGGCATGAACTGGACCAGGTTCTGGATGTAGCCACATCAGTGTTCAGACTCTCTCACATCAGAGAACTGGTCAGGTGGTCCAGATGTGGTGGAGGCCTTCCCTGGCACAGTTCCGAGGAGAATTCCCTGTAGACTGGGATTGTATCCACTGCTGGTAGACCCGTATGACCGTACGCTTCCACACACCTGCAGATTCAGCTACTTCCTTCACACTATCAGAAGGCACTGAGACACTGAGGATCCAGATTAATGAAAGAGGTAATCTACGTTTCACAGTAATCATCTGACAGGCTGCTCACCCAGACCCAGACCGGCTGTTAAACTACGTCACACAGACTGGTATTCCTGGACGAAGCGACATTTCCCATTACGGAAGTAGAGACGTTCTGGTTATGCTCCTCACTTCTCTGGAAAACCACAACGCTGTCCGTATCTGTCTGAGACTGTTACAGTGTAGTAATAGTGTAATAGTGTGTAGTAGTGTGTAGTAGTGTGTAGTAGTGTGTATTAGGGGGTGTAGTAGTGTGTAGATGTGTGTAGTAGTGTGTATTAGAGTGTGTAGTAGTAGTGTGTATTAGAGTGTGTAGTAGTAGTGTGTATTAGAGTGTGTAGTAGTGTGTGTAGTAGTGTGTATTAGAGTGTGTAGTAGTGTGTAGATGTGTGTAGTAGTGTGTATTAGAGTGTGTAGTAGTAGTGTGTATTAGAGTGTGTAGTAGTAGTGTGTATTAGAGTGTGTAGTAGTGTGTGTAGTAGTGTGTATTAGAGTGTGTAGTAGTGTGTATTAGTGTGTAGTAGTGTGTATTAGAGTGTGTAGTAGTGTGTAGATATGTGTAGTAGTGTGTATTAGAGTGTGTAGTCGTGTGTATTAGCGTGTGTATTAGTGTATAGTGTGTGTAGTAGTGTGTATTAGAGTGTGTAGTAGTGTGTAGATTTGTGTAGTAGTGTGTATTAGAGTGTGTATTAGAGTGTGTAGTAGTGTGTATTAGAGTGTGTATTAGAGTGTGTAGTAGTGTGTATTAGAGTGTGTAGTAGTGTGAGTGTTTAGTAGTGTATATTAGAGTGCGTAGTAGTGTGTAGCAGTGTGTAGTAGTGTGTATTAGAGTGTGTAGCAGTGTGTAGTAGTGTGTATTAGAGTGTGTAGTAGTGTGTAGTGTGTATTAGAGTGTATTAGAGTGTGTAGTGTGTATTAGAGTGTGTATTAGAGTGTGTAGTGTGTGTAGTAGTGTGTATTAGAGTGTGTAGCAGTGTGTAGTAGTGTGAGTGTGTGTGTGTGTGTAGTAGTGTGTATTAGAGTGTGTAGCAGTATGTAGTAGTGTGAGTGTGTGTGTGTGTGTGTGTGTGTGTGTGTGTGTGTGTAGTAGTGTGTATTAGAGTGTGTAGTAGTGTGTAGATGTGTGTAGTAGTGTGAGTGTGTGTGTGTGTAGTAGTGTGTATTAGAGTGTGTAGCAGTGTGTAGTAGTGTGTATTAGAGTGTGTAGCAGTGTGTAGCAGTGTGTAGTAGTGTGAGTGTGTGTGTGTGTGTGTGTGTGTGTGTATTAGAGTGTGTAGCAGTGTGTAGTAGTGTGTATTAGAGTGTGTAGCAGTGTGTAGCAGTGTGTAGTAGTGTGAGTGTGTGTGTGTGTGTGTGTGTGTGTGTGTGTGTGTGTGTGTGTCAGCTGATGGATGCTCAGGTGTTAATGAAAGCCAGGCTGCCCGTCACAGTGGACTCTTACAGTGGTGTTACCAAACAGTTCCATCCAATTAGAACCCATTCCACCTCTGAACCGAAGCCACCTGGAGGGACCGCCGCACACAGACCCACACCCGTGTACCAGGCCGTGCTCAGCTCAGTGTCCGTGCA
>JAMWET010004907.1:35000-82500 GCA_024036415.1 Prochilodus magdalenae | reverse complement strand
GCAGCAGCCGAGAGTAGATAATTCACTCACTCGGCCAGAAGACACGTCCATCACCGAGTTTACACTGAGCTCCCTTCCAGTTCTGCCTCAGTGCGTCCCCAGGAGTCACATCCATCCACGTGTGGGGGTCCGAAGCCCCTCCGACTGTAATGCAATTACCTTTATCCACCAATAGGGTCTCCCGATCCTACACAGTGCTGCTTTGAAATTTGAGTTCAACTGAATTCCATAAATCAACACAGCACAGGGGCTGGTCATACAATTAGAATATCACTGAAGACCAGTACAGAGAAGGGCTTTTAGAAATGTTGGCCAGCTGAGAAGTATGAGGATGTACACACTCAGTACTTAGCTGGGGCTCCTTCTGTCTGGATCACTGAAGAACTGCGGCGTGGCCTGGAGTGGATCAGTCTGTGGCACTGCTCAGGTGTTATGAGAGCCCAGGTTGCTCTGATAGTGGCCTTCAGCTCTCCTGCATTGTTGGGTCTGGCGTATCGCATCTTCCTCTTCACAGTACCCCATAGATTCTCTATGGGGTTAAGGTCAGGCGAGTTCGCTGGCCAGTTAAGAACAGGGGTACCATGGTCCTTAAACCAGGTACTGGTAGCTCTGGCACTGTGTGCAGGTGCCGAGTCCTGCTGGAGAATGAAATCTGCATCTCCATAAAGCTGGTCAGCAGCAGGAAGCATGAGGTGCTCTAAACCTTCCTGGTAGACGGCGGCGTCGACCCTGGACCAGCAGATGACATGGCACCCTAAACCATCACTGACTGTGGAGACTTTACACTGGACCTCCAGCAGCGTGCGCTCTGTGCCTCGCCTCTCTTCCTCCAGACTCTGGGACCTGGATTTCCAAAGGAAATGCAGAATTTACCTTCACCAGAGAACAGAACTCTGGACCGCTCAGCACCAGTCCGGTCCTGTTTGTCTTTAGCCCAGGCGAGACGCTTCTGACGCCGTCTCTTGGCTGGACACGAGGACTGCGACAGCTGAGACCCGTGTCCTGCATACGTCTGTGCGTGGTGGTTCTGGAAGCACTGACTCCAGCTGCAGTCCACTGTTTGTAAATCTCCCCCACAGTTTTGAATGGGTTTGGCTCCACACTCCTCTCCAGGGTGCGGTTATCCCTGTTGCTTGTACACTTTTTTCTACCACACCTTTCCTTCCCTTCGCCTCTCTATTAATGTGCTGGGACACAGAGCTCTGTGAACAGCCAGCCTCTTTAGCAATCACCTTCTGTGTCCTGCCCTCCTTGTGCAAGGTGTCAGTGGTCGTCTTCTGGACACCTGTCCAGTCAGCGGTCCTCCCCATGACTGTGTAGCCTACCGAACCAGACTGAGAGACCGTTTAAAGGCCTGTGCAGGTGTTTGAGTTAATTAGCTGATTAGAGTGAGGCACCAGGCGTCTTCAATATTCAACCCTTTCACAATATTCTAATTTTCTGAGATGCTGAATTTGGGGTTTTCATTAGTTGTCAGTTATAAAAAACTCCTGGTACCATGACTATCAGACCACGCCACATGTTGCCAGTACTGTAGGGTCCAGTTAGCCACCTGTCGGTTGTGGTGGTGTTAGCGGGGCCACTCTGGAGGGTCTTCTGCTCCCGTATCCCTTCGAAGCTTCCCTTGTCGCTCGTCTGTTCACACGGACAGTCCTAGCCAGACGGTGCCGGTCACCATCATTAGGCACCCGTTGGGGTCTCTGCACTGTCCACTGCGGTGGTAGTGCCCTCTACGACGTATTCCTGGAGCACATGTGACTCTGTGGATCGAGGAAAGCTGAATGCCCGCACACCTTCGGAAACGGAATGTCCTGTCCGTCTGGCTCCCACCATCCCGCCTCATTTAGACTCTGATGATTCCCGTCTCCTTGCTAAGAGCCCGCTGACCGGCGTTCAGCCTCCCTCACAAGCTACCACCTCACCACTCATACAGGTGTGGGCGTTCCCAATCCGTCCCCTGAGGGAACACCCCTTCATCATCAGCCTGCATCGGTCAGTCCGGGAGGTATGCCAGAGAGCCGGCGGTGAGACACAGTGAGAGACAGTAGGTGTCTGTTACAGTGTTGCCGAGTAGAAGGAGGTGCGGATGACCCCGCTGTCCACCACAGGCCTCTCCCGCTCCTACCGCTCCGGTTAGCCGAGCGGCGCATGCTAATTTGCGGGAGCGGTACGGAGAAGTGCAGCGGCAGATCATGCAGAAAATGTGCGGTGCTAAACATATGCATTAGCGGAGCAGTCAGCACAACATCCTCCGAGTTCCCTCCTCTGTTTCCCTTAAGCAGGAGCGTGTGTCGCTGCGTCTGCTTTCCAAGGAGTTTCTGCCGTTTGGAAAAAACACCCCAGAAGGGTCAGCCCGGCAGCTGGGGAGCCAAATTGAATATACAGCTTCATTTCACAGCTCTTTTTCCCCTTTACACTCGAACAAAAAAACTGATTACCGCCGCAGAAAATTCCTGCTGGGTTTCGGGTTTCTTTTAATGTGTCCTGATGACGATTATGAAATCCGAAATCCAATACGAAAATAATTAGGAAATTAGGTGGGAATCAATAGTGCTTGCTCCAGCGTAACGCCGGCGCGCGTGTGCCGGCTGGTCCCTCGGTCCCCGGCGCCCGCGTGGGTCACCCAAAACAATCTTTACTCACCGCTCCTCTGTGGATATGGGCTCGGCTCTTTTCAGGGGGTAGCAGTTTGTGTTTGCTGGAGCGCCGAGGGTAATTCGATGCGGTTGGTGCCTGGCGTTCCTGCTAATTCCCTCCGTCTCCTGTTTCCCCTAATCTACTCTGAAACCTTTTATTGCTCTGGCCGCGCTTTAATTGACTTATTGGTATTATTTATTTATTTATTTATTTATTTAGGTTATCCTGGGGAGAAACACATGACGTAGGGTGGAGGAGCTACACCGTATGGTGCTGTAGGCGTAGAAGACATTTCCTATTAAAGAGGAATCACGTTCTGGTTCTCTGCCTAATTTAATGATTGAAATTTAAACTGGAAGACTGGAAGAGATCGAGAGCGGGTTTGGAGTGAGGTGGTCTTTACAGTGATGGGAACCAGGGTTCTCCATGTCTAGAACACACATATAGACACTGTACTGACTATCTAGAACCACCAGTGAACCTACACGTGTCTTCTGAGTGTGTATGGAATGTTGGTGATGAAAATCTGGAAAACCTGGAAATACTAAGTTCCTTTGGGGGACTATTTGACCTCACAGCGCCCTGCAGCATGTATCCCTCCACCATGAATGGAGCTTAAGGCTGAGATCTTCTCCACACTATCATAAACAGCGTCTCAGACATCAGGCAGCGTATTCAGAACCACCTCCTGTAGGAACTTCCTGTAGGGAGCTTTTAGAGGGGACGTCTGGTTACCTTCACCAACACTGGGAACAGTTCTGATTCATCTAGAACCGAACATTTCATACTGAACCACAAACCAAAATGACTCTGTTTCCGTCTTAATGACATACGTATGGTGCCTCATCATGCCAAAGCAAATTTGGAGGAATTCTGTTGGAATTCACAAACAGTTTAAAGAACAGCGTTTAAATTCTGTAGAAAACCAAAATTCCCAAAATTTCATAGGAGCCTTTTCTAGGCCAGTTTAAGTCCGAGTGAAAGATCAAGGCTTAAGCAGATTTAAAATTGGTTAAAATATCCATAATCATGTTTGAAGTTGAAGCTTCTTTGCTGTCTGCCCAATATCAGGACACATGCACTGACGTGTCTGATGGGAGGTTCAGGTTTGTACTCTACAGCAGGCCAGCATCAGTAGGCTATACATGCTAACTAAACATGCTAACTAAACATGCTAGCATCTCGCTTTACATATACATGTCAAAGCCTTTGGCCTATTTCTCTTAGCATTAATCAATCAATTAATCAATCAATCATTATTTATTCATAGTGCTATGTATAGTGCTTCTTACAGCTGATGTTGTCTCCAAGCAGCTTCACAGAAAAGCATTTATATACATGAAAAGAAAAACATGGAGTCCGAGCGTCTCCACTCAGCGTGCTTCAGTCCACCTCAGGTCCACCTCAGTCCTGTAATTCTTTCTTCTTACTGTCTTTGATCTCAGTGTGATTGAGTTATTTGTTTTCATTGTTAATTGTTGTTTTATTTTTTGTATCAGTATTTGTCCTCAATGTACCACTGAGTCTAAGTATTGGTAGATTGATTGGTTAATTGATTGGAAAAACCTCTTAACAGAATCTCCACAGAAGGCAGCATGTCTCAGCTCTCAGGTCATAGTACATTGTTCTCTCCTAATGGGTTCCTCCTGCTCTGCAAAGGGTTCTTTGTGTGATGAGATAAAAGAACCATTTTTGGTTCCCTATTAAACTTCCATTGGATATTTTTTTAAAGGAACCATTTTTATAGGACTTTAAAGAACCTACACATCATTGGTGTAGAACCTTTATCATTCTTTTTTTATGGTTCTACATAGCAGGGTTCTCCTGTTCTTACAAATCCTTTTTGGTGCTGTATAGAACCATTTTCAGAAAGGTTCATGATAGAACCATATACCCCACGTTCTCCATCCATTTGAAGAAGGCTTTAAGCACGCTCACGGTTCTGTAAGGGATTCGGTGTCTTTACTAAGGAACGCCTGAAGAACCATCTTTCTTCTGAAAGAGTGAGTGTCCTCGGGTTCTTGATGGACGGTGTAGCTCCTGGATCTGACCCTGTACCCCAGTCGGTCATGTGGTTCAGGGTCCAGGGTCTAAACCGGTGTTTCAGGGTGTTACTTTGGTGTTCAGGTCACCGAATAACAAACGAGTGGGTCCCGCCGCGGTCCGGAGGAATCCTCGCACCCCCCCGCCGCCCCTCCGCCCACCGGCCGGGACGGTAACGGGCCCCTTGTTTAGCGGCCGGAGCCACCGGTGTCCGCGGCCGCACATTTGTCCTTGTCTAATTACGGCGGCGGGCCTGCTCCCTGCGTGCTGATGACTAATGGAGGGGGCCGGCGGGGGGGCGGTTTGGACCGGCCAGTGCGGGTGATTTGTGGGCCAGCCACTCCGTCATTGGCTCTGGACCATTTGTCTTCCTGAGGCTGGAGGAGCGCGTACGTGGAGAGGGTGCTCCTGGGCAGAAAGTGGTTTAGAATTACTTCCCGTTCTCTCTCTTCCACCGCGGCCAAGGCTCCCCTCTCGTTCCGGGGTTGGTTATTTTCCCGTCTGACTGGCGCGCGGCCGGGTGATGTAAGATATGACAGGAACCTTGATGGCTGTGTTCTTTAGGACATGTTTTCATCTCTGTCAGCCCGAAGCAAGGCCTTAGTACGTGTTGATTTGTCGATTTCGCGAGCGGCGGCGAAGGGTTTGGAGGGTTAGGCGGCCTCTATGGATTTCTTTCACTGCTGTCCATCAAACGCTGGGCGAATCAATAGCCAGCCTGCTGTCTGCTGATCCCGACTGTCCTGCCCGTATGTCACGTGTCACTCTTGAGGCATCCGAAAGCTTTTTTAAGAATAGCTCCGTCAGATCGAGGCGTGCGTTTACAAACAGGGCAGTGAAACGCTCCTCGTGTTTACTAACGGGGTCATTAAGGTGTAATTACATAATTAGAATCAGAGCTGTGATGGCCGTTTACATTGCTGTGGAGTGAGCCACAGCTGGAGGACCGCCAGCGGTTCTACACACATCACCTTCCATAAAAGGGTCGCGAGGCTGAGGGCAGCTTCCTGCTCTCCTGGTAAACAAAGATGATCTATATCCCGTATATACACACGTATATATTCAGCAGTCCTCGGTTTGAGAGTGCTGTGAAACCGTGTTTATCTCCAGGTGCTTTTGATCTTGTAGGTGATGTTAGGAAGACCAGTCCTCACCATAGTGGAAGACAGTCTGAGCTGTTTCAGATTCCTCTGGAATAATCACCTGCCAATATTAATTACTCAGAGCAAATTAATCATGTAAACAAAACAAATCATCCTAAAATGATCCTACACCAACCTCAGGATGAGAAGTCTAGTAAGGTGTCTGCACCTCTGTGTCTAAATAAAGCTCAACCGCTCATTTATTGATCCAGTAAGAACTATAGGCTGTATTAACAGGATATACATGTGTACATACGGTATCCTGATCTGAGGGGACACAGAGATATAGATGAACGACACACTGTAAAGTAGAATTCTGTCATGTCTAGTTTATACATCCTCAGATTCTCATTTTCACATGATTTATATTATTTCCAGATCTTTTAATAATAATTTGTTTTTTCAAGCTAATTTCTTAAAAATGATCTTCTAATATTTACATGCCAGTTTACTAAAATGACTAGTAAAAAAGCCTGTAGGCCAAACACCATCTAAAACTGAGTTTAAAACAATCCCACACAGAGAGCTGGGGAAGGTGTTTACACTTCTGAGTCTAAATAAAGCTGGAATTACTGATTTATTAATTTAAAAAAGTTTAGGATGTGTGAGCTGGATGTAGAGTAAGGTTGTTTGATGATATGTCGGTTTGTCCAGCGTTCTGTTTATGATGATGTGAAGTGACACAGAAAAAAACAGCAAAAAAAATTAAAAAATTGTGAAAAATATCTTGGTAAATAACTTTTAATTATTTATCTTTAATATTTTAATTATTTGATTATTTATCTCAGTAGAATTTGTCTTGTTTCAAGCTAATTTATTAAACCCAGTAAAATTATCCGCCATATCTCTGATAGAAATGTGACTTACTGTAGCACAAAAAAGATCAAATATATCTTTTATCTTTCTAATGAAGATACGTTAGCTTAAAATTAGCAACAATCTCAAAACCAGAATTTTAAGATCTATCAATTACATACAATAATTTAACTTGCTATAAAATTGTTTGTAATATTTTTCTTATAATAATTAGAATCATTATGGAGATCTGATTTTAGATCTGAATTAAGATCGGATTTTTAAATCTGACTTTGAGATCTGAAGTGATATTTGGTTTTAGGATCTGTACAGGATCTGATTAGAGATCTGTGATTAGACGCGTGGGATTATGACTTTCACTTATTTTTAGAAGCATAATTATGGTTCATAATGACGTCCGGTCCAATCTGAGATCAGAGGTGTTATCAGACGATATAAATCTGGCTTAGTAAAAGGATGTGGAATAAGATATATAACTCTAATACGAGTTTATAACGATCTCAAAATGAGAATTTAACTGGATACCAGATCCTCCTACCTGCCAGGACCTCTGTTTCCTCAGACTGGCCGTGTGAGACTATGATGATCAGATTGTCTGTGCGGTGTTTTGAATCTGCCGTTTCCCGTGTGAGTGAGAATTCTCCAGGTGAAGCCACAGCGTGTGTTTGGTAATGGTCGGTAATGCTGGGCTAGGGTTAGGCCCCTCACGGCGGCTCCTGTACGAGCGGTGCGGAGGCTGTTTGGACGCCGGCTCCCAGAGGCCCGTGTGGAAAACTGTGATCGGGGCCGAGCCCCTGTTACTCCAGTATTGATTTTCTGGAGATTTCCCCGCTCCGCCCGCCGCTCTTTTACCCCGCCGCTCTTTTACCCCGCTCCTCTCTTTGAGTAAATAAACACCAGATTTGTCATGTGGGTGTCGGCGCTGGCGGGAGGGGGCGGGGTTTGCGGATGAGGCTGAGATGATACTAGGCCTCGGGTCAGGTTCGGGTCAGGCATGATTCATGCTGCCATCTTACGGCCGTGGAGCTGCAGGCCTGGGCCGTGTCGCTACGTTCCTGACCCCAACCCCCCGAGCCTCGCCGGTGCTAAATCACTTCCTGTCAGGCAGCTGGCAGAACAATACAGCGCCATCTTCCCCTGCCAGCCGCTGCTGCTTCCTCCGCGAGCCGGAGAGACCTGCTGGAGCTTCCTGCACGCGCTGCCATGATTCTGTCTAACCCCTCAGGACAGCGGTGCGGGACGACCAGGGCCGGGGGACGTTATAAACATCCCAGCCCTGTCCGACCAGAGAGGAGCGAACTGGATCATCCCAGATTCCAGACCTTCTAAGACTGGCTGTGTGCACGTTACGAGGCTGGGGTACAACTCTACTAACCCAAATATGTCATAAAGACAGATCTGAGCTGCTCTGACGTGATCCCGTATCAGATCCCGTATCAGATCCCGCATCTCATATGCTACCACACGTCCATTAATGGATCTGATTATACATAATGATATCCAACTTTAAGGTCACATTTTAGATCTGATTTTGTGGTTTTGAAATTTACCTTATTGGGATTAGTAAGGACAGTTGATTGAGGTCTAGAATCAGATTTGATTTTGAGATCAACAAAAACAAATAATGTTGACATCCATAAAATAAAATCAGATTTGAAAATCAAAAATAAGATTCTGTTTTTAGATCTAATTTTAAGGCTTAATATAAGATTCGATTTTAAGATTCATAATGAGAAACAACACTGGAATCTGTATAAGATCTGATTTTGAGATTTTCAGTGAGATCTGATTTTGGAATCAATTTTTAAGATCCGATTTGGCCCGACATAATGTGATCCCGTTAAGATCACATAATCGCATAATGAGATCTATTTTGAGATTTTGAGATCTGCACTGAAGTCTGATTTTCAAATCCATAATGAGATCTGACTTTTAGATCTACGGTGATATTTGGTTTTAGGATCTGTAACAGGATCTGATTTAGAGATCTGTAATGAGATCTGATTTTAATGTGATCCTGTTTAGAAACACATTATGAGATCTTCTTATTTGTAGAAGCACAAGAAGATCACTGTTTAAGGTTCATAATGACCACTGGTCCAATTTGAGGATTTGAGATTTGTAACCGGATCTGATTTTGAAGTCCATGACAAGAACTAAGATTGATAATTTGCATTTTGGAGATTATTAATGAGATCTTAGATTGAGATCCACAACAAGATCCTATTACATAGATCCATAACATGAACCAGTTTTGACATAACACGATCCTATTTAGGAATGCATAATTAGATCCACTTTTGAGAAAAGTCTGATTTTAAAGCACATAGCCATATCTAATAAGATCCTAATTTTAAGGTCAGTGGAGAGATCCTAATGTGATCTATAAGAAGGTATCTGATTCTGAAATGCATAATGAGATCCACATTTGATCTAATTTTAAAATCTGTTTGCCTGATCTCAAATAAGATCTATTTTTTTAAAATTGATTATGAGATCTGCAGCGAGATCTATATAAGGAGACAATGTTGATATCCATAATGATAGTTTGGGATGTATGAGGTGATCCAGTTCAGGGGTGATCCGTAATGAGAATCATTGTTAAGATCAGATTTTTAGATTTTAGATCCGTTATAAGATCTATTTTGATCAGACATGTTTTATTGTTTTGCATTCTAGGGACAGCACGTCTCGGGATCAGGGGTTAATTAGCCGATGAGCCGGATCAGATGAGTTAGAGGAGGGAAAACAACAAGCTGCAGACTGGGAATGTCTGTCCTGGAGGAACCGGACTGTGTGCCGTGAGGACCTGCTGTATTCACTGTTACTCAGCGCCGCTTCCTCCGGCTGACGAGTGAGGGCTCAGTGTGGGAACTCTACAGAACTCCGGCCAGCGCCGCGTGTGTCCTGTGTCGAAACCTATTAGCGACCGAGCGGCACAAACAGGACGGTTGACCTTTGACCCTTCTCCCCTTCAGAAATGCAGAAATGCATTCCAGCTCTTCCCCCTCGCTGGGTTCTCGGCGCTGAAGCAGCGAGTCTGATCTATCCATCACGGCCGGTGGGTGAAAAGCAGGCAGATCAATAAGTCAGTGCCCAAACACCACCAACATGCAGTTATGATGATGTTGGCGGGGATCGTGTTACAGCGCAGTGAGCACGGGATCGAACCGGGCCTGCCAGGGGAGCTGACGGAGAGCATGAATCACCATTAGAGAGACTGCTGCACTCTCTCTCCCTCTCTCTCTCTCTCTCTCTCTCTCTCTCTCTCTCTCTCTCTCTTCCTCCCTCTCTCTCTCTCTCCCTCTCTCTCTTCCTCCCTCTCTCTCTCTCTCTCTCTCTCTATCTCTCCCTCTCTCTCTCTCTCTCTCTCTCTCTCTCTTCCTCCCTCTCTCTCTCTCTCTCTCTCTCTCTCTCTCTCTCTCTCTCTCTCTCTCTCTCTCTCTCTCTCTCTCTCTCTCTCTCTCTCTCTCTCTCTCTCTCTCTCCCTCTCTCTCTCTCTCCCTCTTCCTCCCTCTCTCTCTATCTCTCTCTCTCTCTCTCTATCCCTCTTCCTCCTCTCTCTCTCTCTCTATCCCTCTTCCTCCCTCTCTCTCTCTCTCTCTCTCTCTCTCTCTCTCTCTCCCCCCCCTCTCTCTCTCTCTCTCTCTCTCTCTCTCTCTCTCCCTCTTCCTCCCTCTCTCTCTCTCTCTCTCCCTCTCTCTCTCTCTCTCTCTTCCTCCCTCTCTCTCTCCCTCTCTCTCTCTCTCTCTCTCTCTCTCTCTCTCCCTCTCTCCCTCTCTACCTCTCTCTGTCTCTCTCTGTCTCTCTCTCTCTCTCTCTGTGAATGGTGCTCATGGTTTTCACACTGATGACCTCTCTACAGTATGTCCGTTAGAGCGAGTATACGGAATGCCACAGAACGGTGTTAATGCGTTTTCCAGGTTTGATCTATAAAACCTTCAGGCTAAGAGCTGGGGGGCTAAAGGTCTGAAATTGACAGTGATCTGATTAAAACGGAGTTGATGTTGACTAATCACAGATGAGGTCATGAATAAGACCACAGGACAAGTCCACGGTAGAGCACGACATTCCCGTTCCAGTGAGCCCTGGACTGCGGTTCCAATCTTTACGCATCCTAGGTGGCGTGGCTGAGACGAGTGGAGAGCCATAACTCTGCCAGCTTTACAGGATTAGAGGTGGTTATGGCCTGTCTACAACCGCACGTGGCTTTTTCCTGTAGTCTTCGGGAAACTGGATGTTGAATATCTAATGTTTGGAGTTCTGTAGGTCCATGGAAAAATGTTAAAGACAAAGCCCAACTCTGCAGTTCAGTAACCACCGATGAGGTCATGAATAAAACCACAGGACAAGTCCAGGGTAGAGCACGACATTCCCTTTCCAGTGAGCCCTATGAATCTTTAGGGAATGGACATAGAAGACCCAGGAGTCTGGCAAACTTGAATCCGACATTGGCGCATCCCAGGCGGTCAGAGAGAGAGAGCGGCCTGGGTGAGACAGTCAGAGAGAGAGACAGGCCTGGCTGAGATGCTCAGAGAGAGAGAGAGAGAGAGAGAGAGAGAGAGAGAGAGAGAGAGAGAGAGGCCTGGCTGAGATGCTCAGAGAGAGAGAGAGAGAGAGAGGCCTGGCTGAGATGCTCAGAGAGAGAGAGAGAGAGAGAGGCCTGGCTGAGATGCTCAGAGAGAGAGAGAGAGAGAGAGAGAGGCCTGGCTGAGATGCTCAGAGAGAGAGAGAGAGAGAGAGAGAGAGAGAGAGACAGGCCTAAGGTAAGAGGTGCAGATCTAGGGGTCCACTGACAGAGAGTGTTGGGTAACCCTACCTGTTCAGTGGAGTGTGTGGTAGTGAGTGGTTCTGCTAGGTAAGAGGTCTGATGCTGGTACTACACCTGCTCTGACTGGGAGCCACTGGGAGACTGTAACCCCCATGGAGCTCCTGGCTGTCCTGCACTGTGGGAGCTCGGCCTGCGTCCTGCTGACCCATCTGATCACCCAGCTGGCTTGCTCACTGGGGACACTGGATTCTCTGTACAGCCGATTTATGAGGAAGTCTGCTTTAAAAGAGCATAGAAATAAATACTGGATCTGGATCAGTATCCCCAGATTCGGATCCTCTTGGAAATCTGTGGGACCACTGGGAACAACCAGTAAAGCACCAGGGAAGGCATTCTCCAAATCTGGCCCAGTTCTTTGATGTAGGAGTGTCTGAAAACCGTTGTTCAGGTTTTTGCCATGTTTATTATCAATACTATATATATAAATCTATAAAAGTGCTACAGACCTGTAACTACACAATATTCATTGTATAACTGTGTAATAATCATGTAATTACACTATAATGGTATGTAATTGCATATAAAACAGCGAAGCACAGCGGCGGTAACCCTAGCCCTAACATCCACATGCTGTAGAGCCGGCCGGGAGCATCCCCATCTCCGCCATTTGTGGCTTTGCCTGCGAATGGACCTCAATGCAATTTCAGCAGTGTTTGATCAGCCCGGCCGAGCTGTTTGTTGCTAATCTGATAAAGTCCCATCTAACACACCCTCGTCTCCCCGCAGGGCCAGAGAGCAGTCCATCTTACGGGCAGATGAGTTTCACTTAGCGCCAGCATTTAAACCCCAGCAATAAACAACCCTGCCCGTCGCATGCTAGGCTAGCCGCTCCGCCCGGCCTCCTCTTTTCTCCTCGGCTCGTGTCAACAGCCGTTTAACCCGCTACGCCGGAATCCGATCCTTCCCAGGCCGGCGACTCATTAGCCTGAATGAGTTCAGGGGCCCGGGCCGAGGGTGGCTCAGGTTACCCTGCTAATGTTGTTTAGCAGCTAAAGCCCGGCGCATGCTAACATGTCGGACAAATAGCCCCGGCCCTAATAGCCGCTGGTGGTGCCGGGATGCGTGCGTGTAAGTAATGTGTTCGTTCTGTACGTGTGGTGGGAGGGTGGGTGTGGGGGCGGGGTAAGGGAGGCAGGGATAATATTTGAGTTTACAGGATGCAATTTTCTTTAATATAAATGTCGTAATGCAATTTAGCGGCCGGCAAAGCGCCTGGGCCTGGAGCGCGGGCCGGCTGCGCGATTCTGCTGACGGCCCGCTTTTGCCTGTATATGGATGAGTGGCTCTCGGGGAGTGCATTATGCATCATTTTCACCCGTTTAAAGATTACGCGCGCGGCGGAAAGGCATTACACAAACTAGGAAATATGTCTTTGATTAAAATATCTTTTATCTCTTTATTGATTAAAAGGCCCGGTTTCGTAATAGAGTGCGTCTGCCCCTCCTAATGTTTTCAGGGGAGTGTTTACTCCTGCTTCCGTCTGCTGGACTACGTGGTAATGGGTGCATTTACTCCAGCCGGGTTCTGCCGGAGACGATCAAGCCCAGGGGGAGCGAGGCCTCCAGGAGACGTCCGAGCACGAGCGTAGTTCTGTCCCTCTGTAGTCTTCTTTATATGTCCATCATTTTGGGGAGCGGTGGGGGGAGCGGTGGAGGGAGCACTGGGGGGAGCGGTGTGTGGGGTGCACTGTGTGGGGTGGGGGTGCACGGTGGGGGCTGGGTGTGTGTTGCACGACTGAATCTAATCTATGGTGTAATTGATTACTGAGCTGATGAATCATTAATGCTCTGTAGATCAAAGGAAAAGGAGCATCGCTACTGGACGGTCTAGTCTTTCGGTTTATGGTAGTTGTCTGTGGAACCCTCTCTACATCAGACAGTGTTTATTATGGGATGTAGATTATAGAATGGGATTATTCAGTTCTGAACAGTAATATGTAACTAATTATCAGATCGTTTTGCTTTATAGTGTCTCAGGTGGTCGCTAGGGTCCTTCTACGTAGTTGTTATGGTTTTTCAGGTAGTCTAGGGTGTTGCTAGGTAGTTGATATGGTATTCCATGTGGTCGCTAGGGTCCTTCTACGTAGTTGTTATGGTTTTTCAGGTAGTCTAGGGTGTTGCTAGGTAGTTGATATGGTATTCCATGTGGTTGCTAGGGTGTTTCTAAGCAGTTGTTATTGTATTTCAGGTGGTTGCCACTGTGTTTCTAGATAGTTGTTAGGGTGTTGTTCGGTGGTTGCAGTGTGCTCCTGGTGGTTTCTTGGTCATTGCTGTGGTAGTCCAGGTGGCATCCGAAGTGGTTGTTAGAGTGGTTGTTTCTACAGTGTTTCAGATGGTTGCTAGGGTGTTGCTAAGTAGATTTTATGGTATGTTTAGGTGGTTGCTGGGGTGTCGCTACATGTTTGCTAGGGTATTGGTATTTCCAGGTAGCTGTTGTGGTTTTCCAGGTGGTTGCTAGGGTGTTGGTAGATGGTTGCTATAGTATTCCTGGTGGCCTTTAGCGGGTTACTATACTATTCCAGGTTTTATCCAAGGTGGTTGCCAAGATGGTTCTTAGACAGTTTTTATAGTGTTTCAGGTGGTTGCTAAAGTGTTGCTAGCTAGTTGTTAGGGTGCTGTTAGGTGGTTTCTAAGCCATTGCTACAGTGTCCCTGGTTGTATAAGGTGGTTGCTAGAATGGTTTCTAAATAATTTGCTAGGGTGTTTCTAGGGTGTTGCTATGGTATTCTAGGTGCTTTTTTAGGTAGTTGCAGCAATATTCCAGGTATTTGCCATGGTGTTGTTTGGTGGTTGCTATGTTATCACTGGTAGTTGCTATGGTATATCTTGTGGTTGCTAGGCAGTTGCTAGGTGGTTGCTAATGTTCTTGCCTCATGGCTATTCTGCTTCTTTCAGGATATGAGGTGGTTGCCATGGTGTATCTGGTTGATTGCTGTGGTGTTCCAGGTGATTGCTAGTGTTGGTCCAGATAACCCTCCTCAGAACATTCTGATTTCAAGGAACACCGTTTGTATTGTGTCCAGATCTGACTGAGTGTTTGCTCCTGTTGCTGTTAATGAAGGGGTTATAGATTGGAAATCAGGTAATAACTGTATAATAACACAGTAACAAGGCACGCAACGACACTGAACCTACTGGTGATGTATTATTTGTTACAGGTGGATTACAGACATTAAGCTCATAAACATTAAGATGTATATTAAATTAAACAGCACGTATAACAGTTCCATCTGTTACAGTAACCACAACAGCAGTAGTTACACGGTTTATACAGGTGTGGTTAATGTGTAACTACACTGTTATTACTGACTATGTAACGTGGGACCACACACCCTCGTGCTTGAGTTCCACAGAGGGACAGAGATGGTCACCGTAAACAGGACCTACAAGGAATGACTGTTACATGACTGAAGAGCTACATGAGCTGCTATAGTGAGACTGTTCATGTGGCTGAAGAAGAATGAGAGAGAGAGAGGGAGAGAGGGAGAGAGAGAGGGAGAGAGAGGGAGAGAGGGAGAGAGGGAGAGAGGGAGAGAGAGAGCGAGAGAGAGGAAGAGAGGGAGAGAGGGAGAGAGAGAGCGAGAGAGAGGGGATGAGAGAGAGAGGGAGAGAGAGGGGGGGTGAGAAAGAGAGAAGGAAGGAGGGAGATGGAGAGAGGGAGAGAGAGAGGGGGTGAGAGAGAGAGAAGGAAGGAGGGAGATGGAGAGAGGGAGAGGGAGAGAGAGAGAGAAGGAAGGAGGGAGATGGAGAGAGGGAGAGAGGTGGGGTAAAAAGGTTTTGAGCGTTGTCTGAAGGAGAGAGATGGAGAGATGGAGAGAGAGAGAGAGAGAGGGGGTGAGAGAGAGAGAAGGAAGGAGGGAGATGGAGAGAGGGAGAGAGAGAGAGAAGGAAGGAGGGAGATGGAGAGAGGGAGAGAGAGAGAGGGGGTGAGAGAGAGAGAAGGAAGGAGGGAGATGGAGAGAGGGAGAGAGAGAGAGGGAGAGAGAGAGAGAGAGGATGAGAGAGAGAGAGAAGTGAGAGAGAGGGAGAGAGAGAGAAGGAAGGAGGGAGATGGAGAGAGGGAGAGAGAGAGAGAAGGAAGGAGGGAGATGGAGAGAGGGAGAGAGAGAGAGAAGGAAGGAGGGAGATGGAGAGAGGGAGAGAGAGAGAGAAGGAAGGAGGGAGAGAGAGAGGTAGAGAGGTGGGGTAAAAAGGTTTTGAGCGTTGTCTGAAGGAGAGAGATGGAGCTGAGTGAGAACAGATGGAGGCTTGCTCTTTAATTAACCCAGTGGAATCAGGCCCTCGGCCCGTGAATAACATCCAGCACCATGCAGCCCGGCAGGGGAGAACCGAGGGGACTGTAACCCCCCCGAGCCGCTGCCCCGGCGCCAGCCCCCCCTCAGCGCTGGCTGTTTTATTTCTCATTAGTAGGAGACGAAGCTGCTGGGGGATGAAATTTGCTAACAGGAATTAAAAGTGCATTAACACGCGGCGGAGCCTCGTCTCTGCTAACGGTTTTATTAGCGCTTTGACCTTTCCGTTCATTAGAGGCGCTGATAGGAGAGAGGGAGGGCGAGAGACACCGGTTAAACACGGGATCAGAGGCGGGCCGGGCCGGAGGCCGCCCGAGAGTCCCACCGCGCGCCGAGCTGCAGTGAGGAGTTGGTGACCTTTGACCTATTTCTGCTACCGCGCGTTAATGTCTACTATAAAGGAGATCAATTACAGACCCACCAGCCTGCTGCCTCACGCGCACCACCGGCCGGACTGGTATTCCAGGTGGTTAGTATGGTATTCCAGGTGATTGGTATGGTATTCCGGGTGGTTGGTATGGTATTCCAGGTGGTTGGTATGGTATTCCGGGTGGTTGGTATGGTATTCCGGGTGGTTGGTATGGTATTCCAGGTGGTTGGTATGGTATTCCGGGTGGTTGGTATGGTATTCCAGGTGGTTGGTATGGTATTCCAGGTGGTTGGTATGGTATTCCGGGTGGTTGGTCTGGTGTTCCGGTTGGTTTGTATGGTATTCCGGGTGGTTGGTATGGCATTCCAGGTGGTTGGTATGGTATTCCGGTTGGTTGGTTTGGTATTCCGGGTGGTTGGTTTGGTATTCCGGGTGGTTGGTATGGCATTCCAGGTGGTTGGTATGGTATTCCAGGTGGTTGGTATGGTATTCCGAGTGGTTGGTTTGGTATTCCAGGTGGTTGGTATGGTATTCCAGGTTTTCAGGTGGTTGCAAGTGTGGTTATGAGTGGTAGTGTTTCAGAAGGTTGCTAGAGTGTTGCTAGGTAGTTGTGATTGTGTTCTTTGTGGTTGCTAGCTGGTTGCTATGGTATTCCAGGGATATCCAAGATGATGGTTTCTGTAGTGCTTCTGATGGTTCTAGGTCGTTGTTATAAATACCAGGTGATTGTTAGGGTGTTGCTAGTTGGTTGCTATGGTATCTTTGGTAGTTTCTAGTCAGTTGCTATGATATTCGAGGTGCTGTCGAAGGTGGTTGCTAGGGTGGTTCCTGGGTGGTTTCTATAGTGTTTCAAATGATTGCAGTGTGTTTAGGTAGTTGTTGTGATATTCCAGATGGTTGCTCCTGGTGGTCCCTTGTTGGTTGTTACCATGTTTCAGGTGGTTGCTAGAGTGCTTTATATGTAGGTGATAGAGGGTTGTTAGATGGTTGCATGGTTGTTGCTAGGTAATTGTAAGTGTTGTTATTGCAGTGGTTGCTTGGTTGGTTTTCTTGTCAGTTGCTATGGTGATCCAGGTTTAATCCAAGGTAGTTTTGAGGGCTAATCCTAACTGGTTTCCCTAGTGCTCTCTAATGGTTCTAGGTAGTTGTTGTGGTATTCCAGGTGGATGCTAGGATGTTGCTAGATGGTTGCTATGGTATTCCAGGTGGTTTTTAAGTAGTTGCAATGGTATTTAAGACATTTGCCATTGTGTTGCTAGGTGGTTGCTGTGCTATCCCTGGTAATTGCCATGGTACATCTGGGGGTTGCTAAGAGGTTGTTGGGTAGTTGTTTGATGGTTGCTAGTGTTCTTGTGTGATGGTCACATAAAGGAAACCTTTAGCCACATCGTTCGTTGTTATGGAACATCCCTGGAAACCTGGAAAGTCTGGAGTTGGTATGGAAGTTGGAGAATATAAATTGGATGAGGATTGTTTTGTGTCGCTAATAAAACTCACTGACTTTTAAAAACCTTCTGCTCACCAGGACAGCAGGAGAGCCGGAGTACGGACTCTCCCAGCGAGGAGTGTAGTGTTGATCTTCCCTCTCCGGCCTGCTCGTATTGGAAAAGCCCGGTGCAACTTTCCGAGCAATTTGCTTTTCCCTGTTGTGTGTAATTAGTACCTATAAGAAATGAAATAACATTGACGGAGGGATCAATGAGCCTGATCTATTGTGAAATTAATCCAGCTATCGACACGACATGGAAACCGTACAAATTAAGAGGATGGGAAAAGAAGGGAGGTGAGATAACGGGGCGAGGCAGGGAGGAAGAGGATGTGCTTTATCTGCCTGCTTCAGCATGGAGAAATCCTATGAAGGCCTTAATTAATTCATACATAGTTAATGAACGCCGGGGTGCGGCGGCCGGGATTATGCAAGAGGAGAGAAAAACACAATTAGAGATATCAGCCTAATGATTTTTTACACATTGGTGACTGCCGTGTATTTATTGGCAATTTAAATTGTGCTAAAGAGTGTGTTTGGAAGCGGGGCGGAGAAGTGTTTGTGTAAACATGTACAGGCATGGTTTTCCGAGGCCATGCCGAGGAGAGCCGCTCTGAATACGTTTAAATGAACTTTACCTCCTGGAGGTCACCAGGAATAAAAGCTTTCAGCATTTCACATGAGGTGTAGCTCATTGACACCAGCGGAGAAGTTGTGTGCTGATTCTGAACTGTGATGGGAAAATATTTTATTGGACTTAAAGTTAAAATTTTTAAAAAGTTTCATTGGAATTTTTTTTTTTAATTGTCGTAAATTAGCCGACCAAATTTGAAGGCAGTATTGCATGTTATCATCCTTGAAGGCAATCCCATAATACTGCTCGCTGGTCAAAAGTTCCAACACTTGGTTTGAGAAATGTTATTTCTTTGTAGTTGACGAGTCAAAAATATTTAATGACTTTGTGATCATCAAGTCTGAGCTGAGGCCTTAAATTACAAGACTTTGTAGCAGAGTAATCAAGACCAAGAATTCCAAGACCTTTCTGAACGTTTCTAAAGTTGAACATTATGGAGAAAAGTCTCATATGTATTTTTTTTCCTGAAATTGAAATAGAGAATAAAATCTCACAGTTAAAAAAAATTTCTATTGAGAGATATCGCCAAATCTCATGTAAGCTAAGAAGGTGTGGTAAAACCTCACACCTAAAAAAAACCCCAAAAAAACATTCTGATCGTTGGAAAAAGTACAACATTCCTTAATTCAAAGAGATATAATACTGTCTCAAGCATGAGAATGGTCTGAACTGGATAGGCGTGGTAAAATCTCAGACTTCACATATACAATTTTGTAACTAAAGAGACATAGTAACATCTCTTAAACTGAAAATTTCATGTATTGAAAATGGTTAAACTTACAAAGAACAGTACAATTTCATAGATTTAAATTTCCTGAAGACAAATGATAAAATCTCATACATTGAAAAATATCTTGGAATTTCATACATTAGAATTTCCTTAGCTATAAAAGTAAAGACAAGTCTTAGTCTTCAAGCTGAACTTGAGAAATATAGTACATATAGTATCTGAGTAATAATTGAGAAATAAGGGGTATAATCTCAGACAGTAATTTTTTTAACCCTTAGAGGAGTGGTAAAATTTCATACATTTCAATTTTCTAAACTTGAGAGGTCTGTTAAAATTAAAAGCTGTGAATCATCTTGAACAGTTCGGTAAAATGTAATTTTTTTTTTCAGTTGGAGACAGTAAAATCTTGTGAAGTGAAATCTCCAAACATTGGAATGTTTGTAAGATGAGAGGAGTAATAAAATTGTATTTATTTAAATTTACTTAAGCTACTGTCTAATGCACTGAACTTAAAAAATACAGTAAAATCTGAGAAGGATTGAGAAAAAGTGGTAAAATCTCATGCATTCTGAACTTGAGAGGTGTGGAAAAATCTAAAGGTATGTTAGCTTTGGTATGTTAAAACTAAAAACGGAAAAATTATTCTCTAAAGAAACATAGTAAAGTCTCATAAAAATATTGAAATGTTTGTAACTTGAGAGGAAAGGTAAAATTTCACACATTTAAATTTTCTGAATTTGAGAGGTGTGGTAAAATCTCAAGCTGTTGAATTGTACAATACAATTTCATACATTAAAATTTTCTGAACAAGAGAGGTGTGGTAAAATATAGTGTTGGTATGGTAAAAGTGAAAATTTCTTAACTACTGACACATAGTAAAATCCAATGAACTGAAAGTTGGTCAAATTCCCTAAATTGAAATTTAAAAAATCTGAGAGGTTTAAAGTCTCAAGGTCTGAACGATTGTTTTGAAATGTTTGGTAACATTTCCTTCATTGAAACTTTCGTGAACCTCCGCAGGATAGTAAAGTCTCTGGGAGGGCCTGCAGGGTGGCCGAAGGTTTCTGAATCTGGCAGGTATGTAGGAGGCCATGCGGAGACGGAGAATGGACTCACACTGAACCTCAGACCAGCACAAAACACACACCGAGGAGTCTCTGCCCTCGTCCAGACGTTCATACGCACCACCGCGCTCACAGAGAGGGAAGGAGGAGGAAGATAAGTTGCAGGCTGGACCAACACACAGCAGCAGATTTGACCGGTTGTCCAGCAGGAGAGGAGGAGCAGAAAGAGTGGAGACCGGAGAAGGAGAAAAGAAGGATTGCCTTTCAGGAGTTACGAGCCATTAAATCACGGCCAGGAAATCTCAAGGTTCCTCAAGAGTGCTGCACAAGGAATCTTTAGGCTGGGAGAAATATTGTTTATGGAGTAAAAGCGCCGGACGATGGATTTATAAAAGAAACATTAATCACGGCGGCAAAACAGAACAAAACATTCCCGAAATAAATACCGGCTCTATAGGTATACTTGTCACCCGGACAGCGCAATAACAAGTGAATCGGGGGGGCGATACTTCACGCCGGTGACAGCCGGCCTGCCGGACGGAGCAGTGGCCGAGCGATAGAGCTCCGTCTGACCGCGGGAGAGAGGCTTTAGGACTGTAAAACTATAAAGCACATCACTGAACACACCATCAGCTGCTGCTTAATGGCTTCCCCCACCCTCCTCCACCCACGCCCCCTCTTTTTCAAAGTTGGCCGTATGATTTAAAGCACTCTTTTGTTAAGCGTCGCGCCCCTGCTGTATTTCACCTCACTAAAAATCCATTCTGTTACACGTCCTGTAGGCCCTGTATTCATAATACACCATAAATGCAGTTACGAGGCATTATACAACATTCATAACACCCGCTAAAGCTCAGCATTATATAACATTGATAACACCCGCTAAAGCTCAGCATTATATAACATTCATAACTCCCGCCGATACTCTGCATTATACAACATTGATAACACCCGCTAATACTCGGCATTCTATAACATTCATAACACCCGCTAATACTCACCATTATACAACATTCATAACACCCGCTAATACTCACCATTATACAACATTCATAACACCCGCTAATACTCACCATTATACAACATTCATAACACCCGCTAATACTCTGCATTATACAACATTCATAACACCCGCTAATACTCGGCATTATACAACATTCATAACACCCACTAATACTCGGCATTCTATAACATTCATAACACCCGCTAATACTCTGCATTATACAACATTCATAACACCCACTAATACTCGGCATTCTATAACATTCATAACACCCGCTAATACTCGGCATTATACAACATTCATAACACCCGCTAATACTCGGCATTATACAACATTCATAACACCCACTAATACTCAGCATTCTATAACATTCATAACACCCGCTAATACTCGGCATTATACAACATTCATAAAACCCGCTAATACTCGGCATTCTATAACATTCATAACACCCGCTAATACTCGGCATTATACAACATTCATAACACCCGCTAATACTCGGCATTATACAACATTCATAACACCCACTAATACTTGGCATTATACAACATTCATAAAACCCACTAATACTCGGCATTCTATAACATTCATAACACCCGCTAATACTCTGCATTATACAACATTCATAACACCCACTAATACTCGGCATTCTATAACATTCATAACACCCGCTAATACTCGGCATTATACAACATTCATAACACCCGCTAATACTCGGCATTATACAACATTTATAACACCCACTAATACTCAGCATTCTATAACATTCATAACACCCGCTAATACTCGGCATTATACAACATTCATAAAACCCGCTAATACTCGGCATTCTATAACATTCATAACACCCGCTAATACTCGGCATTATACAACATTCATAACACCCACTAATACTCGGCATTATACAACATTCATAACACACACTAATACTCAGCATTCTATAACATTCATAACACCCGCTAATACTCGGCATTATACAACATTCATAACACCCGCTAATACTCGGCATTATACAACATTCATAACACCCACTAATACTTGGCATTATACAACGTTCATAACACCCACTAATACTCAGCATTCTATAACATTCATAACACCCGCTAATACTCGGCATTATACAACATTCATAACACCCACTAATACTTGGCATTATACAACATTCATAACACCCACTAATACTCGGCATTATACAACATTCATAACACCCGCTAATACTCGGCATTATACAACATTCATAACACCCGCTAATACTCGGCATTATATAACATTCATAACACCCGCTAATACTCGGCATTATACAACATTCATAACACCCACTAATACTCAGCATAAGAGCGTTTCATGTCTCATAGGTAGTTATGATGACATAATGTCATAATGCTTAATAATGCAGAAGTATGTAGCTATATAGTGTCAAAGTTCATAATGCCTTATAACCTCTGGCCAGAAGAACACTGTAATGATATAATTCACACAGTATAGAGCTTAATGCCAGGCTGTTACAGGCTCTAACTGAAGTGAGGTTGTTATGGAATTTAAACATTTAATAAACTACATTACAGTACATAAACACCTTATAGAGCATTATAAGCGATCTTTACGGGCGGGAGTGAAGGAAGATTGTGGAATTGGTAATACGGGATTATTTACATTTCTAGTATATTTCTATATTAATCTATAGAGTAATCTTATATTAAGTACATTTCTAGTACATTAAAATATACCTGATTTTACTTGGGTAGTACAACATTCATGTTTACAATGTTCTTATTAACAGAGATTATAGTGCATTATAAACCTGCCTAGCCTGTTTTACAAAGTGTTATGTATATAATTACACATGCTAATGCCTGGTATTATAAGGTATTATGTATGCCATATAACACCCCGGGTAAAAATGTAAGTAAATGTTATTGTACTAGAAGTGAGCTTTAATATGTACTTAAGGATCTCTAAATGAATCTAAGAGGTGTTTTAGTATAGTACAGTTCAGTACAGGTAGTCCTATGTAAGTACATGTGTAATAGCGCTGATGATTATATTTAGTATACCGAGTACATAGTTACATAATTTATGAAACTTGCCCACGTTCAGTACAGTAATCAGGAGTGTAAGGAAGTACACTAAGTATACTTAAACTACTTAAACTGAGTAGTGTACTTTTTCTCCTGGGTACTACTGAGGTAAACTAAACTTATATAACATACATACCTAGAATATGTGCATTATAAAACTGTATACTCTTGTTTTACAGTGTTATGGATGTAATTACACATGCTGGCATTATAAGGTATTAGGTATGCCGTATAACACGGCAGGTAAAAATGAAGTACATTCAATTAAATTCAATTAGTATATTTTAATGTACTAGAAATAGACTTTAATGTCAGCAAGTACATTTCAAGTACATTATTGTTTTGTGTGCTGAATATGTGCTATATATGTAACCTTGCATTACTTACTATGTTTGAATTCATGCAATTTTTATGTCAATAATAATGTATCTTGCACTTGTGGTTAGATAATCTAATCTAATCTAATTAATCAAATAATCAAATCAAATCAAATTAAATCTAATATATACATATATATATATATATATATATATATATATATATATATATATATATATATATATACATATATATATACTCATATGGGTAAAGGTGTATAATAAGTATATCTAACTTTAGTTCTTTAGTTTGGAGATGCATTTACACATCTGTGTTCCTGATAAGGTTGGGAGCTACCTCACCTCGTTGGGCTATGTTCAGTAGCATGCTGGTGTATTGTGCTGTACTGTGTCTGGGTAATGCATGTTCGTTCAGGTTTTCTCGTCCAGGCTAAAACAGCGTATTTCTCCGAGCACGTGGCTCCTTGAAAACACAATTAACAGTATTGATCACTCGCTGGCTCGCTCGCTGCGCCACAGCATGTCTGAGGAAAACGCTTGGTGCCACGTCGGGCTTTACAGGAAAAAGCGCCCCGGGTCAATGACGACTACCCTGAGATCCAGATTCGAGTTGCATTTAATTGTGCTGGCAGGAGAACTCTTAAAAAGGTTTCGTCAAACTCCCTGAAAGTACTCTGCAGGCATAAAGTCGATAATTATATTTTACCCGTCATTGTTTTAAAGATCTACAGGCCCATTTGCTGCGATCCCCTCCAACCGCTGTTTAACCTCTCATTCTCACAGCTAAGCAACTTTCACTGCGGCCCACCGTCTATTCCAGATTTGTTCCCAGACTGTGGAACTCGCGAAGGCCCGCAATGTCATTACCAGGGTGGCGAACTCTTTAGGCACAAATCTCCAAAGAAATGCTAAACTCAGACTCTCATGGTCGAGAGTCTCTAAATCCCAGTCCGGGTTCCGTCTGTGAGAGGTCAGACTGTCGCCTTACGTGAACTGATGAACTAAGGGTGATATCTGCTGCGCACTCATAAAAACAAGTTATATGAAATTTTATTCAATTATGTTGCACATTTCCATCCAGTCTAAAACAGTGTTCACAGGGTCTGCTACGCACAACCAAACAGTTCATGTGGTTATTTGGGTTTCACTGGAATGGATTATTTTAGAGGAGCAGTTTTCACTTATTATCCCTATATAGACAGATCAGATGGGGACAAGGAGTAACGTGATTTTACTACAGCATGTCTGTAAAACTACAGGAACTGCGTAAAACTACAGATCTCTGTAAAATTACAGGAACTGCGTAAAACTACAGGAATTCTGTAAAATTGCAGGGTGTCTGTTAAACTACAGAACTTATTTAAAATTACAGGAAGTCTGCAAAACTACATGACTTGTGTAAAGCTACAGGAATTCTTTAAAACTACAGTATGTTCGTAAAACTACAGAATGTCTGTAAAGTTAAAGGAATTCTGTAAAACTAACATACTCCATTCTAACATGCTGTTGAAGGTCTCAGCAGTGAGAGGTCTCCTGTGTATTTTGGAGTTCATCAGATTTACCAATTTGAATAAATTTAAGTTTAAATATTAAAGACCTCCATGGAGGAATAAAGGGTGGAATGTTGAGAACATTTAAACTGTCAGAAGTGATGTTACAATGCACATCTCTCACACAGACACTCATTCACTGTTCACACAGGCACAGTACTGCACAGTCATAACAGGAAAAATGGATTTAAGGCGGGAGAGAATTCAAGGTAGCACTGGATTTAAAGTGGAAGTGGATTTAAGGTAGTAGTGGATTTAAAGTAGCAGGGTAGTTTGTAAATTCAGCAACTGCTGTAGCCAGAACTAGACTTATCAGCCCCGTTTATTGTTGGCAATATTTACTGAAAACAAAACCAAATCCAGAAATGAATATAGAGCTCTGGCCTCCGGTAAACGAGTGTCTACAGCTCTTTGTTCTTTATTCAGGGAAACCTGCCAGTTTACACCATCACTCTGAGACACAGTGCATATGTATCTAAACCTCAGAGCTCCTCAGCGTTCTCCTCAGTGTTCTCCTCAGTGTTCTTCTCACCGTTCTCCTAGTGTTCTCCTCAGTGTTCTCCTCAGTGTTCTCTTCAGTGTTCTTCTCAGTGTTCTCTTCAGTGTTCTCTTTAGTGTTCTCCTCAGTGTTCTCTTCAGTGTTCTCCTAAGCATTCTCCTCAGCGTTCTCCTAAGTGTTCTCCTTACCGTTCTCCTCAGCATTCTCCTCAGCATTCTCCTCAGCGTTCTCCTAGCGTTCTCCTCAGCGTTCTCCTCAGCATTCTCCTCAGCGTTCTCCTCAGCGTTCTCCTCAGCGTTCTCCTAGCGTTCTCCTCAGTGTTCTCCTCAGCGTTCTCCTAGCGTTCTCCTCAGTGTTCCACTCAGTGATCAGCTGTTCATCATTAGGAAAGCCAAACCCCCTAGTTAGGATGGATTTGTGGTTGTTTGATGGGGCTGTGAATTGCGACTGTTGATCAAGCCCTGATCTGGAGAAGGACTCTGTCTGGTCTCGCCAACAGTCCAGAGTCCATCTTACTCTGAGATGGAGAAGTTATGTCTTCAGTTTTCCTGAAGGTTAGTAATGCCATCCTGAGAGAAGATCGGACTCCTGATGCTCCACGGACCTGTTGTGGCTGCTTTGCTGACCTACAGCGCTTTATAGATCGGATTTTGGATATCATTATCTGGAGTTTCCTGAGGCCTACACTAAACCGTCCTGTGTGGATGGAGAGGGAGCTAAACTCCTATAATCCTGTACAGTTTGAAGTTGGTCCCTCCTGGTTTTACACCACTCTAGAGTCCTCCGGTGTTTCCGCCTTGGATCCCAGTTAGCGAGATTCTGGAGTCGGTATCTCTGGCTCCTTGAGGGCTAGCAGTGCTACCCAGAGGGAATTCTCTGGAAAAGACACGGAATGCTCCACTGACCTGTTTGGAGTTTGCCTTCATCTTTAAAGCCGCTTGTTCGAAACCTTCCCTTGTAGTTATATTCACGTCTGAAGTCGTGCAGCCCCTACGGTCTGACAGTTGAAGACCCCCTCAAATGAATATCTAACGCAATTAAAGGTTTCTCATAGAACCACATGTCCAACCCGAGAACCACTGAGGAGCGTGTATTGGAAAGGGTGGTGTAATTGTTTTACTGATTGACTTGTGATTCTATTGTTAATGGGTTTTAATGGCAGGAGTCCAATAGACCTCAACAGCTTCCACTGATTCACTCAGAGCATTTGTCTTTGGGCCAGTTAAGCGATTAGAATACAGCACTGAGTGCATATTGATAGCTGTGAATGTGATTAATGACCGTTTAGCTAAGAGTGTACTTCCCATCAGCAGGGTGAGTATACGGCTCCTACAGCATGGCAGGGCTGGAGAGCACCTCCGGCAAATCAGCGGAATTTCCTTTCAGGAAAACAGAAGAACTGATGAAATGGAGAACATCTGACGTTCCAAACTTTGGAATCGCTTCTCTTATTAATAGCTGGGGTTTATTTATTCAATAATCACTGACAGCGTGAGGACAGTACACTGTCAATACATTATCTGCCTGAGATTTAATCACCATAACTTTCTGGACACTGTGAAATATCTAGAACCTTTCAAAAGCTTCCTACAAATTTCCTAAAATACACATAGAGCAGTAGCATCAATCATTTAACTGAAAATTGTAATTAACCAGTAGTTACATTGTTGTTCATGTATTGTTACTGTGTAACTACATAGTTATTAACTACACTTGAGACAAAGTGGGACCAATATCATTACAACACATGTAACTACAGAACAGAAAATTCTGAACTGAATATCCAGCTGTGGAAGTTCTACAAATGTAATACATGTTGAACTGTGGACACATCAGCAGTAGTTACATTGTTGTTCATGTGTTGTTAGTGTGTAACTACACCATTATTAGTGACTTCATATAAAGAGGCCAATATAAATACCAACATGTAATTACAGAACAGAAACTGCTGCTATAACCATGAGATGTGCTTCTGTAATAACAAACTGTACAGCTGTAGCACATCTTACACAGTAAACCCACCTGAGATGAAAAATATACTATCATAGCAATCAAGATACATAAACCGTACATCTGTGATAAAGCTGAAAAAAGTTGAATCAATAGTTGTTACACTGCTATACACACATTATTAATGTTATTAATGTTATTTATTGTTATTTATTGTTTATTACAATGATAACATGATTGTTATTAATGTTATTAATTAACTATTAAGTAATAACTACACATTATTATATACACAAAATAAAATATATATTTTATTATTAAATCATATTTGTCTTTACAAAGAGCACACTTTAGTTTTAACTCATCAGTACAACAGCAAACCTTCCATTATGCGTTACTGTATTACATGTGTAATACAGTGATTATAACTGCTGTTCTTCCGATACGAATTGATCCTACTTCATATTGTTGCTAATAGCTAAGCAGTTATAAATTATCAGTACATGTAACAACAGCTTTTAGCTGTTCTGTAAAACTACAGATTGGTAATCCAGATGTTTATTTTGGGGTAGTATATTACAACAAAAATATTTTTAAATAATTACATAAAGGAATTTTTTTTAAAAAAGTCTGTTACATAATGTAGTAATTAATATGTTATTACCGTATGGTGTTGTAATGATCATGATACACTTCTATAAGCATATGAATTAAATCTGAAGCTAATAAACATATATATATATATATAGAAACTGTACTGCTTAAATCCAACTGTAACAATGAATCATGTAACTACACAGTTATTACAGACACTTAAAGTGGAACCCGACTTTTCTGATTTTAACAGATGTGTAATTATCTGCAACTTTTTGCATTGTGATATATCTGGAAAAGTGACAGCGTCACCAATAGTTACATTGTTATTTGTGTGTTGGTAATGTGTAACAATACAGTTATTAGTGACATTAATATGATGTATAACTTATGTAATTGAACAGTGAATATATCACCAGTATTAACATTATAACTTTGTTCATGATTTGTTAATATGTAACTATACAGTTATTAACAACACCAAAAGTACAAGTGGGACCAGTGTTATTACCCTTGCCCTAGTACCCAAATGTGTAATAACAAAAAAGAGGTTATAACCACAAAGCTCAGCTTCTATAATTACATAGACTGTGCCACTGTGTATACCTACATATGTGTAATTACAGAAAGGAAGATGGGTTATAACTTTGTCACGCTTCTGTTATTACATGAGCTCTGCTATTGTAATAAACCTTGAACACTTAATACACTGAATTTTTTTTTCATTGTTTTCTTATATTATTCATGTGTAACTAGAGTTATTAGTGATACTAAATATTAAACAAAGTGGGGCCAATGTAATTACCTACATGTTATTACACAAGTGTAATTACAAAAGAGAAAATAGGCTGTTATAAGTATGAAGACACGCCTGTAATTACATTAAGATGTTCCACTGTAATACATCTAGAATACATCACCAGTAGTTACATGGTTTTACATGTGTTGTTTATGTGTAGCTATACAGTTATTAGTAACACTTACATACAAAGTGGGACCAAAGAAAATACCAACATGTAATTACAGAACAGAGAATGCTGCTATAACCATGAGATGTGCTTCTGTAATAACATAAACTGTACACCTGTGACACATGTTAAGCAGTAAACCCACATGCTATTACATGTGTAATTACTGAAGAAGAAATATACTGTCATAGCAATCAAGATACAATTCTGTAATTACACAAACTGTACATCTGTGATAAATGTGGAAAAGCAAATCACTATATACATTTCACTAACGTGTAACTACATAACTGTTGCTTACACAACATAAACTAGGACCGTAAGTGGTTTATTCATGTTTTAAAAGGTCACACTTTATATTACGCGTTCGCCAGTACACCAGTAGTTACATTGTTATTCATGTGTAGTTAATGTATAACTATACAGTTATTAGTAACACTTAAAATACAGTGTGATGTGTGTAATTAGGAACATAATGTTTGTAACTGTAGTAGAGAATATACATTGCTATAACTAACACGATCCACTTCGGTAATACATAAGTTGTATAGCTGTAATACGTCATCTGTAATTACATGGTTGTTAATGTGTTGTTATTGTGTAATTATACAGTTATCACACTTAATTACAAAGTTCTTAATTGTAATTGTATGTAATTGGCAACATAACATAATATACAACATAATATAATTGCAAAAGTGATAATACACTGTTATAACTATACTAATACATCACCAGTAGTTACATTGTCGTTATTGGGTTATTAATGTGTAACTATACAGTTACAACACTTACATTTAACGTTCTAAATGTATGTAATTAACAACATAAGGTCTGTAATTGCAGAAGAGAAAATTACACTGTTATAAATAACAGGACGCACTTCTGTAATACATAAGCTGTATAGCTGTAATACATCACCTGTAGTTACATTGTTGTTAATGTGCTGTTATCGTGTAATTATACAGTTACAACACAATAATAAAGCGTTAAATGTATTTAATAAAACACATTGTCTGTAATCACAGATAAGGAAATACCCTGCTATAACTATCTAAATACTCTTCTGTTATAACAAGCTGTATAGCTGTAATACATCACCTGTAGTTACATTGTTATTGCATGCATAGTTATTAACAACCTTTGACACCAAGTAGAACGTTAGAAACTTTAGAAAGCCATGTGTCCTCAAACTTTTGAGAGGCGGCGCACGGCCGTGGATGTGAGGGAGTGAAGAGGGAGAGTGATGAGTAGAGAGAGAGAGTAGTGGAGATGCAGAGAGCCGGCAGGCGTCGGAGGCGGGACGGCAGCGGGCAGATGTGTGCGTGATGGATGGCTCGGCCAGGCAAGGCCGTGGATAAGAGTGCAAACAAACTGGGTAATAAATGAAGGGGCCCAAGCGGCTGCGATGGGGCGCCGGCTCCTCCGCCCGTGATGCATGCCGAGGGGAGCCGCCGGCAATTTGTAATGGAGAAATGAGGGGGCTGTCAGAGGAATGAAGAGACAACGTTCCGGAGAGGAAGGTGGAGAAGGAGAGGCTAGCCGGGCCGCCGCTCGCCGGGGGGTTGATCAGGGCTGCACGGGGCGCTAATTCAGCCCATAATGAGGGCAGAGGAGACACGCTGTCCCACCACAAAGAAAAAAAGGCTCAGGTAGAAGCCGGAGCGAGGCTCAGAGTCGGACCACACATGCTAGCGAGTGCTCAGTGCAGCGTTCCTGCTGGGGAAATCAGCATATGGGCAAAACCAGTGTACGCTGGGTTCAGGTTGCTGGTATGATGGCCATACTGGGTGACCAGCTAAACCAGTATAACTCAGTGAGGCTTTATCAGCAGAGGTAGTCAAACAGCCAAGACATGTTTGGAGACCGTTTGCTCTGTTTGGCTTCGGTTGGTGCTGACGTAGCTAATGTAGCTAACATGAAGAGGAATCTGTTGTGGACCAGTTAGCATGATGCTAACTAAAACTGGAGGCCTAAATCACTGGACAGATGCTTTAAGTCATGTAGGGTTGGGAGGGTCACTGAAAACCCCTTACTGTTACCAATTACAGATCACTGATTACCTGAGATCACAAACATACACCTGTAATCTAATCCTAAAGGTTACTAATACATGTGATGTAATCTGATCCTTCCCATTACTTTCAGATTACTTAGCATTTAATTAAATAATCACATGGGAATAAAAATCAGTGGGTAATTTAGCATGTTTCTTATAATAAGCTAAACTGTTGAGATAATTTTGCTCAGTAAAATCAAGAAATGAGAAACAAATCTCTAGAAAAAACTGTAATAAGTTTATACATAAATAAAATAAAAATCAACAACAAAATAAATATTAAGTGTGTTTTACAGTAAAATAAAATAGACAAACTGTAAATTAAATAAAACTAAATTAAATTAGGAATTATATTAATAAATGTTTATCTATAGAGCATCTTTCATAGCATTGGCAGCTCAAAGTGCTTTACACACAGATTTAATACAACAGTCTTAAAAATAGAAATATAAAATCGATGAACTATATAAAAGATCATTTTAATTGCCAAGATATAATTACACACACAATACCACAACACACAATCAACTCCATCCTGCCCGATACAACAGCCTCAATAACGGCGAAGCTGTCTTTCTGTGATCTCAGATATTACATTATACTTCAGAAATGTCCAGCTTCCTAAAGCAGGTAGAGCTGCTGGATTAGCCTCACTGAGGATCCTCTGTGTTTAGCTAACGTTAGCATCTGAAGCTAATCCCAGTGTAGTGAATCCTTTACTCTCCAGATGGAGATGAAGCTCCACCAGCACTATGATACTCCAGTAAGAGCTCCAGAGTGTAAACTAGGACGGGATGATGATGTTCTGATCCGTATGTGTAGAGTTATTACTCTGTAGAGAGCATTACTACCTCAGGAGACCGGCTAGGAGAAGCTAACACTATTAGCGCTGATGCTAACAACCACAGAGCGAGTGTTTCTGCTCATATTAACACTCGACAGAGAAAAATAAAAGCTGGGTTCGGTTCTCCACACGGTTCTGGGTACATATAGGTGTGTAATGCAGCCAATATGCTACACAGCTAGCTAGCTAGCTAATTGGCCTAGTTTGCTGATTTAGAGTGACATAAAGAGACCAGTAAACGTCAATCACAGTAATTATAAAGGTTCTGTCTCTCCCGCAGGTGGAACATGTACCGTTATAACCGTAGGTACAGTTGGTTCCTGTTTAGGTTCTTGTTTCTGCAGTGTGTATGTGGATAAACATCTTTATACAGTGAATAGGACTGATCTGAGGACTGATCTAGAGACTGATCTGAAAACTGATCTGAGGACTGATCTGAGGACTGATCCAAAGACTGATCTGAGGACTGATCTGAGGCCTGATCTGGAGACTGAACTGAGGACTGATCTGAGGACTGATCCGAAGACTGATCTAAGGACTGATCTGAAGAATGATCTGAAGACTGATCCAATGACTGATCTGGAGACTGACCTGAGGACTGAACTGAGGACTGATCTGAAGACTGATCTGAAGACTGAACTGAGGACTGACCTGAGGACTGATCTGAGGACTGATCTGAGGACTGATCTGAGGACTGATCTGGAGACTGAACTGAGGACTGATCTGAGGACTGATCCGAAGACTGATCTAAGGACTGATCTGAAGAATGATCTGAAGACTGATCCAATGACTGATCTGGAGACTGACCTGAGGACTGAACTGAGGACTGATCTGAAGACTGATCTGAAGACTGAACTGAGGCCTGATCTGGAGACTGAACTGAGGACTGATCTGAGGACTGATCCAAAGACTGATCTGAGGACTGATCTGAGGCCTGATCTGGAGACTGATCTGAGGCCTGATCTGGAGACTGATCTGAGGACTGATCTGAGGCCTGATCTGGAGACTGATCCAAAGACTGATCTGAGGACTGATCTGAGGACTGATCTGGAGACTGAACTGAGGACTGATCTGAGGACTGATCCAACGACTGATCTGAGGACTGATCTGAGGCCTGATCTGGAGACTGAACTGAGGACTGATCTGAGGACTGATCCGAAGACTGATCTGAGGCCTGATCTGGAGACTGAACTGAGGACTGATCCAAAGACTGATCTGAGGACTGATCTGAGGCCTGATCTGGAGACTGATCTGAGGACTGATCCAAAGACTGATCTGAGGACTGATCTGAGGCCTGATCTGGAGACTGATCTGAGGACTGATCTGAAGACTGATCCAAAGACTGATCTGAGGCCTGATCTGGAGACTGAACTGAGGACTGATCTGAGGACTGATCCCAAGACTGATCTAAGGACTGATCTGGAGACTGAACTGAGGAATGATCTGAAGACTGATCTGAGGACTAATCTGGAGACTGAACTGAGGACTGATCTGAGGACTGATCTGAGGACTGATCTGGAGACTGAACTGAGGACTGATCTGAGGACTGATCTGGAGACTGAACTGAAGACTGATCTGAGGACTGATCTGGAGGCTGAACTGAGGACTGATCTGAGGACTGATCTGGAGACTGAACTGAAGACTGAACTAAAGACTGATCTGAAGACTGATCTGAAGACTGATCTGGAGGCTGAACTGAGGACTGATCTGAGGACTGATCTGGAGACTGAACTGAAGACTGAACTAAAGACTGATCTGAAGACTGATCTGACTGATCTTTCTAGTTTTAAATTTTTGTTCACACATGTGTGTTGTTCCGTGTTCCCTACTTGTACATGGTTGGAATGACAATAAAACCCAAATTTGTACCAAGTCGAGAAAAGGTAATTCCACTCGACTCGATCAAACGTCTTCTCTGCATCAAGTGAAACTACAACTTCCGGAGCAGAGGAGGAATGTTTTGTAAATTGGATTTAAAAGAGAGTACGACATTAACGAAACCGTTTGGTCTTGTAAAATTTTATCCAGAAGAACATTTTCCAATCGCGATGCTAATGTTTTAGCCAGGATTCTCCCGCCAGCGTTTAGGAGAGATATTGGTCTATATGAGGTGCAGGAAGCGGGACTCTGTCCTTCTTTGAGATTTGGGAAGACTGTTTCCGGTATCCTGGTGAAATAACTCTGTGGAATGGTACAGTATCAGTGCAGAGCTGACAACGTTAGCAGCCACCCGGGACACTGGAATATGTCCATACTTCGCCCCACTTTTATAAATATTCCACAATGGGCTAAACCACGTACGAAGATCTACGAGAGCTCGGAGAAGCAGCTCCTTGCGGCGGGCTGTTAAGTGATGTAGTGAGAACAGTCATATCAGCCAGCGGTGTAGATCTCCGTCCACGAGGATCTGCTTCACTTAACACCCGAGAACACAGTCACCAGCAACACTTAGCTGCTGCTAGCCCAGGGATCGTACCCGGCACGAGCCGAGGGAGCCTGTCCCCGTCAGACGCTTACGCAGAGGACAGCTGCGGTGCTAATTTATTAGCTGGATGACCCAGCCGCTCAGCGTGCAGTAAACAAGCGCCTAAACGCTCCGTTCCTCAGCAAGCGCGTTCAGGAGAGCAGACACATTAGCGCGCCTGTTCGCGCTTCTGCCGAGGAGGCGGCAACTCCGGCACCTCAGACATCTGCACTTTTGATCTGCTCTTCAGATGACGCTAACGCTGACACTTATGCTAGCAGGTGGTGTGCTAACTGTGTCCTGTTCATGAAGCACAGAGGGAAAGTCCATGTCTTATTTCTATCTATTAATTTTTTTTTTAATTTAAGGTAAAAGTCTATCTCTGTTTCAGTTATTAAGTTTAAAATAAGGTGTTTTTATTTAAAAAATATAAGTTTTTTTTTCTTTTAAACTGTTTAATCATTTTTGTTTTAAAAATAACATCTACATCTGTTTTATTTAATAAAACTACTATCTACTTTAAAACTACTCATTTTCATTATTTAAATAATTCTTTATCAATGAGATATTTTATATTTTAAAATAAATGTCCATATCTGTTTTAATTATTTTTATTAGTTTGTCAATATTTAATATTTCTATATTAATTAATTTCTACATTTGTTATTTTTAAATAAAATGGTCCATATCTGTAATTATTTTTCTATGTAAATAAGTTGTTTTTAGATTGTAAAATAAAAGTCCATCTCTGTTTGTAATAAGTTATTTTTAAACTTTCAAATAAAAGTTAATTTCGAATATTTATTTATTTTTTAAGTTATTATTAGTAAGTAAGAAAGTCCATGTCTGTATCATTATTTATATTTAAACACTATATTCATATATTCTAAAATAAAAGTCCATGTCAGTTTGGTGTGTGTGCGGATGATGCAGACCTATGCTAGTGGTGTTGGGGTGAAGGCCAGGATCCGAAGCGCTCCGTGTGTGAGGAGCTGAGGGGAAGTTCGTACCTGTGTTATCTGAGGTGAAAATGCAGTTCTCTGTTCTGTTCTGTGTGCAGGCTGGGAGAACCTGTTCGGGGAGAGGAGCGGATGATTCACCGCGGGCGGAGTGTTCAGTCCCACACACTGTTAGTCCATTCACGTCAGTATAAATCCAGCCCAGTCTCAGCAAGGCCGCTCCATAACCAGCGTCCCTTTGAGTCACCTGACGCCCGGCGCTAGCGCTGTCAGGGAGCCGTGAGGAAGAGTGTGACGCTAGTTAGCTCACCTGTTTCTCAAGCAGTTCCTCAGAGAGGCCAGGGCTGTACATATCACCCATCTTATATATACACTCCCTTACTGTATATATATATATATATATATACAATATACATGATACACACTTTCTCTCTCTCTATATCTATCTATCTATCTATCTATCTATCTATACATATATATATATATATATATATATATATATATATATATATATATATATATATATATATATATATATATATATGTAAACAATCATTGACTATAAATTTGATATATATGACGTACACACTGATATATACACTTAAGCATGACCATATATACTCTATCCATTGACTGTATATATGATGTATAAACTATATATACAGTACACTTATAACTGTTGGTGTGTGATATTTGACATATGCACTCAAGAGTAAAAGATATATAATATATACACTTACACTGAATACATTAAATGTATATATTATGTATATGTAATAAATTAGTTTTTATATATATATATATATATATATATATATATATGACATATTCAATTATTGACTGTATAATATTACAATATGACATACTCGAGTGACTATATATATAATATATACACTCAAGTGATTTGATATAACACTAACATTGTATACATTAACTGTATATACTGTATATATTATATATTTACTCAATGTATATTTGATATATGTGAAACAGACCCTGTCCCTGACTGTGTGTATGTATATATATCTATATATCTATATCTATATATATATATATATATATATATATATATATATATATATATGTGTGTGTGTGTGTGTGTGTGTGTATACTCTGATAGACTGTATATAATCATATATAAGATGCAATTTTTTAAGATGGGTAATTTTAATAATTTAATTAATAAATTAATATCACTTTTAATATTTAATCTTCTACCGAATGTCCTTTTTTGGGGATGATGGTGAAGACCTGAATCCGGACAGTAGGATGAGGACACTTGAGGACGTTTTGTTTTCTAAGGTGTGTTTTCTCCTATCGGGCTAAATAAGGAGGAGTAATTCCTCACCCGTGAGGAGACAGGCAGGGCTTGAGCCACCCAGATACGGCCTGCTGGGTCCGGCTCGGCAGTGACCGCGGTGTTGCCGCTAGCGCCGCTCGCAGCGCTGCTGCTATGTCACTTCCTGGCCGTAAAGCTGAAGGCGGACGGTGGCTGTGGGGAGGGAAAGAAAAATTGGGCCTTGCACCTGCAGCGGCGTAATTAATGCCATTGCCACCGTCCAAAAATAAATCAGCACCTCAACCAGACTTTTCTGTTTAGGGTCAAAATCTCTTCTTCCCGTCTCGGAATTAATCACTCGCGCTGGTGTTGCTGAGGAGTGTCGCCGAGGCGGAAGGCAAGGGGAAAAAAGGGCTGCTCGTGCATTTCTTCCCTCCGCAAAAATAAACAACAAACAGCGCACATCAGAATGTGGAGCACGATATAATTAGCTATTCCACCCCCACTCCCGGGAAAAAAATGGGAAAAGAAAACAAATTCCCGTTGATTAATAGGCAAACCTTTAGCATTCATTCGTCATGCTGGAAATGCCGGTGAGCAGGCGTACGCATGTGCGAAAGGTTAGGGGTCGCCTTCGGGATGGGCTCGTAGGTGCGTGTGGAGCGGAGATGGAGACTTTTGTTTAGGATGTCGGATGCGATGAGAAATGGAATTCCGGTTTGGACCCGGAGTTTTATTCGGAGCTCTGTAATGGACACTTTGATATCCTGAAGTTTTGAAAGGTTCCAGATAACAGAGGTAACCGAGTTCTAGATGTCTGGACACCAGTGTTGGAATTCTTTTAGATTACACTCTTAAAACAGGGTTCTACGCGCAGAACCATGCGAGAACCACATCTTCAGGGACCTGTGCTGACCCTCTGGGGTTCTCCGAAAACTGCTATTAGAACCAGTTTTGAAAGTGTCTAGAACTAATATAAATGTTCTAGAAAGAACCCTTAAACTGCTAGAGAACTTTATAATGTACATTATAATGAATATAAGTATGGGTGGGGTCAGGTACTGATGCTGGAACATTGCTGTGAGGATTTGATTGAGCATTAGTGAGGTCAGGTACTGATGCTGGAACATTGCTGTGAGGATTTGATTGAGTATGGGTGGGGTCAGGTACTGATGCTGGAACATTGCTGTGAGGATTTGATTGAGCATTAGTGAGGTCAGGTACTGATGCTGGAACATTGCTGTGAGGATTTGATTGAGTATTAGGTCAGGTACTGATGCTGGAACATTGCTGTGAGGATCTGATTGAGTATTAGTGAGGTCAGGTACTGATGCTGGAACATTGCTGTGAGGATCTGATTGAGTATTAGTGAGGTCAGGTACTGATGCTGGAACATTGCTGTGAGGATCTGATTGAGTATTAGTGAGGTCAGGTACTGATGTTAAACATTGCTGTGAGGATTTGATTGAGTATTAGTGACGCCAGGTACTGATGCTGGAACATTGCTGTGAGGATTTGATTGAGTAATAGAGAGGTCAGGTACTGATGCTGGAACATTGCTGTGAGGATTTGATTGAGTATTAGTGAGGTCAGGTACTGATGTTGAACATTGCTGTGAGGATCTGATTGAGTATTAGTGAGGTCAGGTACTGATGCTGGAACATTGCTGTGAGGATCTGATTGAGCATTAGTGAGGTCAGGTACTGATGCTGGAACATTGCTGTGAGGATCTGATTGAGCATTAGTGAGGTCAGGTACTGATGCTGGAACATTGCTGTGAGGATCTGATTGAGTATTAGTGATGTCAGGTACTGATGCTGGAACATTGCTGTGAGGATCTGATTGAGCATTAGTGAGGTCAGGTACTGATGCTGGAACATTGCTGTGAGGATCTGATTGAGCATTAGTGAGGTCAGGTACTGATGCTGGAACATTGCTGTGAGGATCTGATTGAGCATTAGTGAGGTCAGGTACTGATGTTAAACATTGCTGTGAGGATTTGATTGAGTATTAGTGACGCCAGGTACTGATGCTGGAACATTGCTGTGAGGATTTGATTGAGTATTAGTGAGGTCAGGTACTGATGCTGGAACATTGCTGTGAGGATCTGATTGAGTATTAGTGACGTCAGGTACTGATGCTGGAACACTGCTGTGAGGATCTGATTGAGTATTAGTGAGGTCAGGTACTGATGCTGGAACATTGCTGTGAGGATCTGATTGAGCATTAGTGAGGTCAGGTACTGATGCTGGAACATTGCTGTGAGGATCTGATTGAGTATTAGTGACGTCAGGTACTGATGCTGGAACATTGCTGTGAGGATCTGATTGAGCATTAGTGAGGTCAGGTACTGATGCTGGAACATTGCTGTGAGGATCTGATTGAGCATTAGTGAGGTCAGGTACTGATGCTGGAACATTGCTGTGAGGATCTGATTGAGTATTAGTGACGTCAGGTACTGATGCTGGGAACATTGCTGTGTTGAGGATTTGATTGAGTATTAGTGAGGACAGGTACTGATGCTGGAACATTGCTGTGAGGATTTGATTAAGTATTAGGTGAGGTCAGGTACTGATGCTGGAAACACGCTGTGAGGATTTGATTGAGTTATTAGTGAGGTCAGGACGGTTACTGATGCTGGAACATTGCTGGGACGAAATGGGTGAGCATTAGTGAGGTCAGGTACTGATGCTGGAACATTGCTGTGAGGATTTGATTGAGTATTAGTGAGGTCAGGTACTGATGCTGGAACACTGCTGTGAGGATTTGATTGAGTATTAGTGAGGTCAGGTACTGATGCTGGAACATTGCTGTGAGGATCTGATTGAGCATTAGTGAGGTCAGGTACTGATGCTGGAACATTGCTGTGAGGATCTGATTGAGTATTAGTGAGGTCAGGTACTGATGCTGGAACACTGCTGTGAGGATTTGATTGAGTATTAGTGAGGTCAGGTACTGATGCTGGAACATTGCTGTGAGGATTTGATTGAGGATTAGTGAGGTCAGGTACTGATGCTGGAACATTGCTGTGAGGATCTGATTGAGTGTGAGTGAGGTCAGGTACTGGTGCTGGAACAGTGGTACTGGATGGAGTTTGAGAAGGACGAACCTCGATGAGCTCGGGATCTCTGTGGAGCTGATGTAGGAGGCGGAGCTCCAAACACACAGGCGGAGTAAATAAGATCCTTTACTCCCAGCAGTGGTGACCCTTCTGGAGAACTGTGGAGATCCTCATACTGAAGCTGAAGTCTGGAGCAGCTCCGGTCAGTTGGAGCTGCTGTTGGAGACTGTGATCTGTTTGGCGGTTTGAAGACACCGTCGCTCCCTCAGCTCAGAGCGTGACTGGCCAGCGAGTTTGGACTGCTGGTAAAAGTTTGAACAAAGAATAAACGACATAAAGATTAAAATAATCACATCTGAAAAAATCACGCCCGGCGCGATACCGTCAGGGATACCGTCAGTGATACCGTCAGTGATACTGTCAGTGATGCCGTCAGTGATGCCGTCAGTGATACCGTCAGTGATACTGTTAGTGATGCCGTCAGTGATACTGTCAGTGATGCCGTCAGTGATGCCGTCAGTGATACCGTCAGTGATACCGTCAGTGATACCGTCAGTGATACCGTCAGTGATGCCGTCAGTGATCCCGTCAGTGATGCCGTCAGTGATACCGTCAGTGATACCGTCAGTGATGCCGTCAGTGATGCCGTCAGTGATACCGTCAGTGATGCCGTCAGTGATGCCGTCAGTGATACCGTCAGTGATCCCGTCAGTGATGCCGTCAGTGATACCGTCAGTGATGCCGTCAGTGATATGCACACTCAGGTTTATGGACTGAGGGATGAATCACCACAAACCAACCACAATAATGTGATACTGAAATACCTCTAAATTAAAAAAATTCCCAGTTCTGCTTGCACACGGAGGAATTAGGAATTTCAACCCACCTGTGAAGTGAAACACCCCCCCACCCCACACACACTAGGGGGCAGTGAGCACACCTGCCTGAAAGGTTAGGCAGCCTTATACACAACACCGGGGGGCAGTTGGCATTTGGGTGGCACTTCAGTTGAGGATCCTTTTGGTTTGGGGAATCTCTAAATCGGAAACTTCCGGGTCACAAGGCAGGTTCCTGCACCGGCAGCCCACGACTGTCCCGGAGGTTAAAGGAAGTGAAACCACATTTTTGAAATACAACAAAATCCCAGAATTCCATAATATGAACAATAACACCTTGTGTGTTTAAGGTGGTAGTACCTTCAGGCTCCTGCAGGTGGCGCAGCACAAGGATGATGGGGCTATAAACTCCTGCGGGGTGTGAGTGACGGGATCCATAGATTGGGAAGAGGTGCTACAGTGCAGGGAATGTCTCGTTCCATGTGTGGAAAACGCTCCAGAGCAGATGTTAATGATTGGCTAAAAGGAGGGACCGCATGTGGGCGTGGCCAAAGACCATAGTGTGAAGGAAGTAGCTGAATCTGCAGGTGTGTGGAAGCGTACGGTCATACGGGTCTACCAGCAGTGGATACAATCCCAGTCTGCAGGGAATTCTCCTCGGAACTGTGCCAGGGAAGGCATACACCACAAACTTCGGGGCTGGATTTTGTGACATCACAACAACAATCCGTTTCTGCAGCTCAGTTCCAGACTGCCCCAGAAGCGAGGAGCGATTTGGTGTTCCACGGTCTGGGTGCTTTAATTCCGATGGCCCTGGAGTGGGCGTACGAGCGACCCTCATTAATTATTTATTTCCCGGTTCCTGGTTCCGACTACTACAGGACCAGGACGACTCTGCACGAGTCGCTGCGCGGGCTGCTTGCTCGATTAGTCTGTGTTCTCTTTTCCTGGACAGACAATTAGAGAGCCATTTGTTTCCACATTTGGGAGTGATGAGCCCCACGCACGCCTCCGCAAATCTGTCCCCCTCTTCAGCCGGGCCTATTTGCATAATGGGATCGAATGGGTTTGGAAATGTGGCCCCGTGGGGCTAACCGGAGATTGAGGCGCGAGGCGGCGCCGGGTCTGTTTTTGGGGGAAATTAATGGTGCATTTTCAGGTTTTATAATGTTATTTAATGATGCAATTCGTCTAATAAAAACTGCGTTTCTGAAACATTCCTTGTTTTCCGTACGAGGGGGGCCCAACGGGCCAGGGTAAACATTCCCCCTCTTTCTTTCTCCCCTCGCGCTTTCTGCACTGCAGGCTTTTTACCGCGTGTGATAGATGATTCCGCTTTAGAGCCTCGTGCACTTAACTCGCCTCTCCGTGAGCTACGATCCAAATTGCCCGAATCAGTCCAGTTTAAAGGAGGCTCGGAGAGAAGCATGTGGGCAACATTAACGCCGGTAAGTGAGAGTTAAAGAGTAAACTCCACCTCCGGAAGCTTCCCCGCACCATACGGCCGCACGTACGCCGGGATGGTGTGATAGGGAGAGGTCACTACACAGAACCCACATACCATGACCTCCAGACACTCCTCCTCCTCAATTCCAGATCCTGCACCCCCAAGAACTGTTCCGGAGCAGACTCATTAATATGCACACCCCCAACATTTACATACAACCTCACGGAGCTACAGAACCAACATGGTGGAGAACTCCAGCGTTCCAGGCTGGGAACGGGACGTGGGTGTTTCCTTTCCCTTTCCCAAGGATCCCGACTGTCAGCGGTACATGGTGGGTGTTCATCTTTAAGCCAGACTGGAGTTCTTTCTGTTCACCAGCTTCCTAATCCAATGTTCCGTTCCACCTTAAATACTGCAGCTAGCTCATCTGCCACTGCCCACAGGACACTGCACACAGGATGCCACTTACAGGACGCTGCCCACAGGACACTGCCCACAGGACACCGCTTACAGGACACAGCCCACAGGATGCTGCCCACAGGACACTGCCCACAGGACACAACCCACAGGACACTGCCCACAGGACACAAGTCAGAAGACACTGTCCACAGGACACTGCCCACAGGACACTGCCCAAAGGATGCTGCCCACAGGACACTGTCCACAGGACGCTGCCCACAGGACACCGCTTACAGGACACAGCCCACAGGACACAACCCACAGGACGCTGCCCACAGGACGCTGCCCACAGGACACAAGTCAGAAGACACTGCCCACAGGACACAGCCCACAGGACACAACCCACAGGACGCTGCCCACAGGACGCTGCCCACAGGACGCTGCTCATTGGGGGACGATTCTCAGTCCTGTAGTAACACTGAGGTGTCCAGCAGCACTGCCGTGCCAGATCCACTCACACCAGCACCACACACACTAACACACCAGTGTCACTGCAGTACTGAAAATGATCCACCACCCACATAGTACCTGCTCTGTGGGGGTCCTGTGGGGGTCCTGACCATTGAAGAACAGGGTAATACAGTACAGAGAGAAACAGATGGACTACAGTCTGGACCTGTACACCTACAGAGTGTCCTGTACGGTCAGTGGAGCTGATGGAGGGGACAGTGAGAGGAGATACGATGAGGTGTAGATCCATACTGTGTACAGTGTCTCTCTGCTCGTCTCCGACTCCAGCTGTTGGGTCTGTGCGCCTGGAGGTAGGGCTGGTTGAAAGGCACTTTAGAAATTAAAGGCTGCACTGTAATGTGGCGTAAATGATGCAGAAAACACAAGATATATTGACCATTTAATGAAACACTGCTCGGCCACAGCCGCACCAGCACCGGCGCTCAGCCGCGCCGTCTCCAGGCCTGCTCCTCCGCGGACCGTTTTGCATATGCACAAATTTATTCCCTGTGTCCTAAACCTCCAGCTGCCCTTTAGACCTAATAGGTAACAAATGGACCAGTTTAAACCATTTGGTTCTCCAGGAACCCACACACACGGAACATTACACTGTTCCTCCCTCCGATTAGACTACCACGTCTCAGTTACAACAACTACACCAAGCTGCCATAGACCGTACGGCTGTACGTACACCGGGACGGTGCAACAGGGAGGGGTCACTACACAGAACCCACACACTGCTCCTCCTCACATCCAAAACCTGCACCTCCAACGTTTACATACCACCACAACAGAGCTACAGACTCTACACACACCTCACACCAACCCCGCTCTCTCTCACTCTGTACACACCTCACACCAAACCCTCTCTCCCTCACTCTGTACACACCTCACACCAAACCCTCTCTCACTCACTCTGTACACACCTCACACCAAACCCTCTCTCACTCACTCTGTACACACCTCACACCAAACCCTCTCTCACTCACTCTGTACACACCTCACACCAAACCCGCTCTCCCTCACTCTGTACACACCTCACACCAAACACTCCCTCACACGTTTACACCTTTGAACTGTAGAAGTGTTTTGGAAGCAGCGGTGGTTTTCCTTTCAGGTCCTAAATCCTGGACCGGTTTTCCTCTTCTCTCCTGCTGGACACTCCTCTCTCTCCCTATCCTTAAGTAGGAGAGTTGTGCGTGTGAGTGTGTGCGCGTGTGATGGATGACGAGCACAGCTCTGACAGTAATAGCAGACATCCTGGAGCTCCTCTCCTCCTTACTCATCCCTCCCTACTTCCTTTATTTCTCTATACGACAGAGGCTGAACTAAATATAGATACATAGAAACATACAGATATGTTTGTGCAGTGATGAATGGACACATCTTATACTCAGCTGCAGCTAGGATGGAGATATTAATGAACACCAGACCAGGACTGCAGAACTGCGCTGTAACTAACAAGTTATGACATGTAATAAACGCTTTATGATGCACAAAAATGTTACGGATGCAAAACAAGGCCTCTCTTTTTGTCTCACTGATTCCCCTGTGACTGGACCGTACCTAACATCCTGTAGCCCCTCCACCAGCACCAGTAACAGCTGGGACTGGATCGGGCATGTACTGGAGAAGGTTCTGGATGTAGCCTCATCAATGTTCAGACACTCTTACATCAGAGAACCGGTCAGGTGGTCCAGATGTGGTGGAGGCCTTCCCTGGCACAGTTCCGAGGAGAATTCCCTGTAGGCTGGGATTGTATCCACTGCTGGTAGACCCGTATGACCGTACGCTTCCATACACCTGCAGATTCAGCTACTTCCTTCACACTATGACCTTTGGCCACGCCCTCATGCAGTCCCTCCTTTTAGCCAATCAGTAACATCTGCTCTGGAGCCATTTTCCACACATGGAACGAGACACGCCCTGCACTGTAGCACCTCTTCCCAATCTATGGATCCCGTCACTCACACCCCACAGGGGTTTATAGCCCCATCATCCTTGTGCAGCGCCACCTGCAGGAGCCTGAAGGTACTACCACCTTAACCACACAAGGGGATTCATATTTTCTTGTATAGCTTGTATATATATATATATATATATGTGTGTGTAATAAGCATGTAAATGTTTGGACACTGTAGTTAACATTTCGTTTCACTCCTGCTCTCCAAACAGGACCAGTGGAGGTTTCCAAGTTTTCCAAGAACTGCAGTTTCTAGATTCCACTCGGTTTCTAGAAGAGCACATCCAAACTGTTGGGCTGCAGAAGAACTTCTGGAAGACCTCGCAGGCTGTGTAGCGGTGGTCCACAGATCCACTGTGAAGCGACACCTTTACGGATATGTGCTTCATGGAGGAGTCAGAGGTCTGATCTAAACAAGCCTGAGGCACTCTGGACACAAGTCATACACCTGAGTCTATAGAGTTATATACAGTCATATACAATGTCCTATAGAGTTATTAACCCAAATCAGCGGAGCAGCCCTGCTGTAAGGCTGTCAGGACTTTTAACACGGTCACGTGGTTCTGTTTTATTCTGACCCGGTACGAGGCACAGTGTGAGTTACAAGCAGTGAAGGTATGTGATATTAGAGACTTAAAATCCAACTTCTTACTGCACGTCCATCAGACCACGACATCAGTTCAACATGGTCATGTGCTTCACCCGTAGGCCCACCTATAGACAGGTACCCAGGTATAGATCTGTTCTATTACATCACCGCCTTGTTACCGCTACAGTAGCTCACTTATAGAACTACTAGTAGGTGCTTTTTGGGTAAGTACAACCTGCTGCTATTATTTCACCATAACGGCCTTAATAACACTCACTCCATTTCTGATTATTATGTAGTTTATTAAATAAAATTTTAAAACTGTAAAATTACCATATCGTTACCTACTTATTGGCGATCTGTAAAGTGCTAGCGATATTTCTGGGGTTAGATAACGGAGCATACCAGCTACAGAACCGACTGAGCACACAGAGCTAAAGCTGTTGTGCCCTACAGCTGTTTACTGTGGATTGTTTTGGTGCAGGTGTGTTGGGGTTTCCATGCTGGCTGAGCAGTTTGCTAGCGTACTGACTGGCGGGTTTGAGAGACGCTACACTGCACTCCCAGATAAAATCTCATCATGAGTTCTTCTAGATTAGGAGGGGAGTGTGGTTTTCCCTCTCCTGTGAAGACACCCTGTAAAGGAGGTACTGGTTTGACAGTGGTGAAGGGAAACCCCACCGTACTGTTAATGCAATGCGTTAGTGTCTTTATAGGTCATTTGGGTCAGTTCTTTAGAACCTTCATCATGAAATTTACACAATGTAAAGAGGAACATGACCTTCCAACGTACGCCAGAACCTGAAAACTGAGGTGATGTACATTTACGTGCATGTTTATAACATCTAATAACACATTTATTACGTCTATAATTACATTGTTAAGTATATAGATTTACAGTAAAATACACTCACCATCAACAGAACATCTGCACCCAGAATCCAGCGAGCTGTGGTGTCCTCCATCCTGTTAGTGCAGCACCATCGGCAGACGGCTGCACCACGCAGGACTACATGCACACAGACCGTTACCACGACTGTCCTTAACACCACGTCACCGTCACCAAAGACTGCAGTGGTGTCGTACCAGACTGTCATGGAGTGACTCAGAATGGCAGCGGGTCATCTTCAGTGACGAGTCCCGCTTTAGTCTTGGTGGAGACGCCCAACGAACCCGTGTGTGGAGGCACCGTGGTCAGCACCGAGATGAACGGTTTGTTGTCACACGTCCAGAAGACCTGGTGTCCCTCCACCTCCACCCCTACCGCACCATCTGCAGGAACTGTGTGAGGATGTTCAAGCTGCATGGGATGGATTATCACAGGACTCCATTAGGAACCTCTACAGCTCCATACCGAGACGTCTGGCGTGTTGGGTTAGTGAACACGGCGGCCCGACGCCATACTGAGAGACAGACTTCTGTATGTGTAGCTCAATAAATATTGATCATATCAGTCTAAATTTATCATCAGTTATTGATCCTGGTCACCTTTATCTTCCTTCCCAAAAGCACCACACTCCTACACCTCCTTTTGGGTGCAGCAGCTTAATGCCGAAATGTGACATTAACAATGATTATTCTGTATTAGTAATGGTGGTGGTTGATATTCATCAACTTCAAACAACTTTAGCATCACTTTAGAATAAGGCTGCTGTCATCAAGGTTTATAAATGGTTTAATTATGGTTTAATAATGGTTATTAATCAGGTCATAAACACTTTATAGACTATTAATAAGCAGTTACAACACATTAATAACATGGGCAAGTGAGCTGCACTATATGATGAATATAATGCTTTGCTTTAATGCAGACAGATGAAGACAAATTAAGGTCAGTAAAGATCAAAGACTGAGTTTTAAAGGCATACAGGTATGTGGCTTCACCGTTAGACTACCAGCAGGCCTCTGTTACACTTCTTATTCATGTGTTATAACTGCTTATTAACGAGTTCATAACCACAGACTAATTTTACACCAGTGCTTTGTAGCCGTGTTGTAAGGTGGTCCCACAGCCACAACTAAACATCCCCTCTTCCACCTTTAGACACACGCGTGACGTGGATCGA
>JAMWET010004907.1:20000-25000 GCA_024036415.1 Prochilodus magdalenae | reverse complement strand
AAGGGCATTCTGGAGAGTTCCGATAAAGGTACATGGAGGAAACCTGATTAGAACTCAGAGCTCCTTATATGGGCATATGGTCATAAACACAGCACTGTGTGTGTTACAGTTTGAGGCATGTGGGTGATGATTCAGGCGTGCAGTTAGCGCCATGCTAAGTGGTCACATATACACTCGCCGCTCCACCGCGAAGGACCCTCAGACTCCAAACATGTCCCTCTACAAGGGGGGCTGTGTATTTGGTTTTGGCTGAACTCCTGAGTCATCTTCCCGGCAGAAAATCCCCCACCCCAGCGTGAACTCTTTACATTAAACCCCCGGCCCCAGAGGAACACCAGGCAAGTTCGGCAGGGCAAGTTAAAGGACGTGCCGGAGGCAGTGATGTGGGTGAGCTGGGTGTTTCGGGATTTTCACCGCTCTGAGTTTTAGAGGGCGGTGAAAGTCCCTCAGTGCGCACGTGTGTCCAGACGGGGAATAACAGACTATGTGCACCAGCATGACATCACCAACCCCTTCATACAAAGCGGAGAGACAGGGGCACCTTTGGCCTCAAGGCCTACATTGGTGCCATGCTCAAGGGCACTTCAGCTGTGTCCTGTTCCTTCCAGTCACAAGAGAGGTTCGCCAGCCTCCAGTCCATGACTGGCCCACTAATGAACTAATAAACAGGAGCTCATCAGAACAAAAATGGTTCCCCTGTGACTGAACCGCACCTAATAGCATGTACCTCCTCCACCTGCACCGGTAACAGCTGGGACTGGACTGGACATGTCCCGGACGAGGTTCTGGATGTAGCCACATCAGCTGGAAGGTAGGGTTTGTAATAAAGTGGCCAGTATGAAGAACTAGACGGCAGGGGTTTCTAATAAAGTGGCCAGTGTGTGGAACTAGAAGGTAGGGTTTCTAATAAAGTGGCCAGTGTGTGGAACAAGACGGTGGGCTTTTTAATAAAGTGGCCAGTGTGCGGAAATAGAAGGTAGGGTTTCTAATAAAGTGGCCAGTGTGCAGAACTGGAAGGTAGGGTTTCTAATAAAGTAGCCAGCGTGTGGAACTAGAAGGTAGGGTTTGTAATAAAGTGGCCAGTGTGTGGAGCTGGAAGGTAGGGGTTTCTAATAAAGTGGCCAGTGTGCGGATGGGGAGGTTTTAACTGGCAGTGTGTCACTTTGGAAGAAGCTTTGAAGTCACACTGTACCTGCTCCGTGTTAGCTAACTCCTCCCTCAGCTAGCCGGACAGATGGACGCTGACTCTGATGCAGCTCCAGCCTCCGGTAGCGAGCCGTTAGCGCGGTGCTTCCTGTTTCTGAGCGGACAGCTGTGCCTATTAAACAGAAATGAAGAGACCTAAGTAAACGCCTGGCCGGTTTGAGAGCTAAATGAGCTCATCTGAGAGTTAGCCAGGGCTAAGTAGGCTTAACCGCGGTCTTCTGGAGGGGCTTGTTCAGTTGTGGCGGAGTCTGACCACCACGGTTGCTGTCTAAACAGAAAGGACGAGGCCAAAGCCCTGTTGTTGGTCATGACGGAAACACTTACACCTCTGAGCACATCTGCTCCAGCTCTCCAGCTCCACTGTTATGCTAACCTCAGTTATGAAACCAGATTTTTACCTTCTCTGCTACTTCCACCGCTTAACACTTTACTGGCAGCGGGGCTCCGCTTCCGGCCTCTCCATGTGCTCCTCTTCAGGAACCCTGTGACTGTTGGGCTTAATTTGAAAGTTGGCGGTTTAGAGATTAACCGAATTAATGAAGCCAATAAAATAAACACCGAGCTGTGCATCTACTATCCGCTGTCAGGAACACACGAGGACAAAGAGCTTGAATCCTGACTCCACAGGAGAGTGTGACGTTCCCTTTCCAACGAGCCCTGGATGCCGGCGCTAGCCTCCAGGAACCCAAAGACCCAGACCCTGAAATATTGAACATGTGTATCCTACTTAGGCGCACCGTAGGCGGCCTCACTGAGACGCTTTCCTAGGGTTCCAGACAGCCAGAGAACTTCGGAGTGCTGTAATCTGGTGATGTAGGGTTCCTCTCCAAACACTCCCGACTTTACTACAGGAATAAGGAAACCAGGGAACCACGTTCAGTACCCGGTGTTCAGGGCTCTGTAGCTGTGTAGATCAGTGGAGACTCAAAGAAGGGAGTAACGCTGATAGTCTCACCCACGTATATGGGGGTCTGTAGTTTAGTGTATGTATGGGGACTGTTGGTTCCCGTACTCGTCGAATGTAGAAGACCTACACAGCTGTGACGAGAACCAGGTCCATACGGTCAAACGATTGGGTCCAAACCGGCTTGAGGTGGGCTGGGGTGATGGGTCGAATACCTACCGACGGTGGACAGAGGAGGGGCAATCCCTGCACTGCCCCCCCGGCTCTTCAGTGGGCCAGAAAGTCCCTGTGCAAAAGTAATGGCACATTGGTTCGTCCAAATGTGTCCAAAGTTCAGAGACAGAGACACCTTTGGCCTCAAGGCCTACATTGGTGCCATGCTCAAGGGCACTTCAGCTGTGTCCTGTTCCTTCCAGTCACAAGAGAGGTTCGCCAACCTCCAGCACACGACTGGCCCACCAATGAACTAATAAACAGGAGCTCATCAGAACAAAAATGGTTCCCCTGTGACTGAACCGCACCTAATAGCATGTACCTCCTCCACCTGCACCGGTAACAGCTGGGACTGGACTGGACATGTACTGGACGAGGTTCTGGATGTAGCCACATCAGTGTTCAGACACTCTCAGACCAAAGAACTGGTCAGGTGGTCCAGATGTGGTGGAGGTCTTCCCTGGCACAGTTCCGAGGAGAATTCCCTGTAGACTGGGATTGTATCCACTGCTGGTAGACCCGTATGACCGTACGCTTCCATACACCTGCAGATTCAGCTACTTCCTTCACACTATGGTCTTTGGCCACGCCCACATGCAGTCCCTCCTTTTAGCCAATCATTACCATCTGCTCTGGAGCCATTTTCCACACATGGAACGAGACACTCCCTGCACTGGAGCACCTCTTCCCAATCTATGGATCCCGTCACTCACACCCGCAGGGATTTATAGCCCCGCCATCCTTGTGCATTGCCACCTGCAGGAGCCTGAAGGTACTACCACCTTAACCACACAAGGGGACTCATTTTGGTCCGGTGAGTTTATACTGCAGCGGTACTCCAGGACCAAGGCCTGCTCTTCTAATGGATGGACAGAGTCACTGCAGATGTTATCAGTGGGGAAAATAAGGCACACCATGAAGCGGAATACGGGAATGCTCTGGAGTAAAGGGTGCCAGGAAGGGAGCCTCCTATAGAGTGGAGCTGATTTGAGCCGAGAGGAAGGTTGTGGTCATGTTCGGCGAGCTTCCCGTCAGCGAGGAAAGGTGTGGAGTGGAGGAGAGAGGTAGCAAACGAAGAGCGTGCAGGAGGAGGACGGAGAGGGAGGTGGGAAATAAAAGTGGCACATCAGCAGAAAGCTTGTTTTTCTGTGGCCTGGAGATTCTATTTAAGAGCGAGGGAGGAGTGGAGGCTGAGGCAGAGGACGAGGAGCGTGGGTGGAGAGAGAGAGATGTGGGGGGGAACCGTGAGCTTGTTTTTGGGTGGGGGGGTCTTTGACGCGGTGGTGTTTTGAAAGTGTACGTGTTGTGCTGCGTGTTGTGCTGAAGGTGTGTTAGACTGAGGTATTAATCTTGCTTGTCAGAACAGCCCAGATGTAGAGAGGCCGCTTACAAGCACAAAGCTGGACTCAGCACTCTGCGGGGCGAGGGGGGTGGTGGCGAGGGGTGGGGGGATTGGATGGTTAGTGGTGTAAAAAGCATATATGTTTATTTTATGTGTTCTAGATAATATCAGGATGACGTATCTCCTGTAAAAGAACGAGAACAATGATTCCAGCACTAACAGAAGAACACCACGTGACCAAAGTATGTGGACACCAACTCCGACGGGTGAGTTTAGGAGTTTCAGCTACACCCGTTACTACAGGTGTATGAAAACGAGTCATGCAGAGCTCCGTGACTTCAAACATGGCACCGCCATAGGGTGCAGCTCTTACCACAAGTCCCTAGACAACTGCTATTACCGGAAACGTCTAGAAGCAACAGCTCAGCCACGGAAACTCACAGAGTGGATCCAGCCAATCGCCTCGCCTCGCCTCTGCTGCATCAGTCACTACAGAGTTACATACTGCCTCCGGAGCCCAAGCACTGAGGATCAGGATCTCCAGGAGGTGGGTCTTCATGTCAGAAGCTACACCAAGCCTAAGATCACTATGTGCAATGCTGAGTGTCGGCTGGGTGGTGTAGCTCCACCAGAACCCAGCTCCAAGGACACCGGAGAAGTCTGGTGTGAAGATGCTGCACTGGTCTGCACAGAGCCCCGACCACTTCAGCCCCTCTGGACACCTTCAGGATGGTCTGGTATGGGGACTGTGAGTCTTGTCCAACATCACCGCCTGACCACACAAACGCTCCCTTGACTCAGTGGACACCAATTCCCTCAGACGCTCTCCAGAATCATGGGGAGACCTTCCAGGAGGAGTGCAGGCCATACAGGGTCTGTGTTAATGCCCATGAATTAGAAATGGGATTTCCAATTTTATATAGATCATATAGATGGCAAAGTGTCCACATACTTTTGGCCATATAGTGTAAATCAGGTATGAACTAATACAATCATACAATCAAATCTGAACAGCAATGTGTACATGTATAGGTGGAAAAGAAGTCTGAGTGGATGTTATATCGGGTTCTTTCCTGTGGAGTGAAGGAGCGAGGGGACTCAACACAGCAAATTAGCTTAATGATATTAGCAGGAGGGGCCCAACACACAAAGCCCAGACGCCACAATTAGTGCAAAATCTGTGGAGGTGCTCTATGACCCCAACGCTCTCCAGAGTAGACCACCAATTATTCAGTTCATGTACAGTTTAAACACACACACACACACACACACACAACCACACACTACCACACACACTTATTTATATACAAATACACATATACATATATATATATA
>JAMWET010004907.1:12500-17500 GCA_024036415.1 Prochilodus magdalenae | reverse complement strand
CCTGATCAAAAATCCCGTAAACAGAACCGTACATACTTACCTCGCTTACCGCACAGACTGATCACTTACCGCACAGACTGGTCATGGTTTAGCATCTTCTGCTTCGCCTCACCATCCAGATAACCCCAAGCACATTCAGTGGTGTTGAGGTTCTGGACTCTGGGGTGGGCAGTCTGTTGTTTTGAGACCACCAGCAGCTTCTTTGTTTGATCTGCTTCTTAGTGCTGAACACAAATATATATGCAAATTCACAGAAGAGTACATCAAACAGAAACAAATACACAACAACAACAACAACAACAACAACATCATCATACATGTACACTACCACTGCACAGGCTGTTCTCCATAGCAGGTTCTCCTTCTGTGTATCTGAAAGATTTACTGTAGAATAAAAGTGAAGACACCAAACTATAAACTAGCCCTCATGGAATTACCCAGTCCACCTTAAAACCCTCCAGAATGGAATTATCCAGTCCACCTTAAACCCCTCCAGAATGGAATTACCCAGTCCACCTTAAACCCCTCCAGAGTGGAATTATCCAGTCCACCTTAACCCCCTCCAGAGTGGAATTATCCAGTCCACCTTAAACCCCTCCAGAGTGGAGCTGTACAGGAGGATGGAGCAGCTTCCTTACCCTGCAGTGGAGCTGATAGAACAAGGTTTATTACTAAGCAGGTTTGGAGCGATTCTATTGGTCGGTCCATCATGAATATTCACTAACCTGAAAGGAGAACTAGAGCTTTTACACTGTGCAGAAAAAGAGATCAAAGTTTTTACACCACTAAATATATATTAGAGGTGGAGATATGGAGGAGTATCATACTGTGTACATCAGGAGTAGATGTGGTGTAGCAGGATATGGACTGGTTCAGACTCTCAGCAGGTGGAGCTGTTCAGTGTACCACTGTAGAGTCTATAAGATCAGTTAGAGGGGTGTACCTAAACTTCTGACTGATAGTGTATATATACAAAATGTGTAGGTGCCAATACTTTTGTCTATATAGTGTACATGTATATGTAAATTTAGTCAAAAGTAATAGGACATGTACATCTGTATAATTATGATTACTGCCATAAATAATAATAATAATAATAATAATAATAACAATAAAAATCGTAATAATAATAACAATAAGTGTACATTAACACTGAAAATGATTACAAATATATGTATATATATTAACTAATAAATAGACTGAAATGTATTTATATTTTGTATCTTATGTTTATTTATTAAAACTGAATGTTTTATATGTATATATCATATATATTATGATTGACTGTTCCACTAGAACTTAAACCATCCTAACACTATCCCCCTAACACTAACTCCACCACACGTGTACACAGGTTCAGGTGTTTAATATTTAAATACGGTATAGGTTTATTTAGGTTTATTAGCTGGATGTAATATTCCGCCGGTGCTGATATGATTTTGTTTGTGTTATTGTTCGTCCCGTATGTAGAACTCAGGGAATTAAAACGGAACACGTCCCGGAGCGCTCTAGAACCGGCCTGTGGCTCTTCACCACCCGCGCTTACTCTCCAGCCCACCAGCTCTCTTTAGAACCTCCTAATCACATTAGACCTCCTCCCATCTGTTTCCTTTCATCTCTCCTGTTCCTGGTGGTCTCCATCCTTCCCGGAGTCTCCATCACTCCCTCTTTCTCTGCTCTGCCGTTTGAATGGGTGTAAATTAATTGCTCATCATATGGGACGCGACACTCGATTAGTCTCGATCCCGATAATAGCGCGCGCGTGTTCCGGCACCGCCGGGAATCTGCCGCCAATTTGCTCGCTGTGCATCTGCCAAATGATTCTGTTTACACGCGCCATCCCCGGAGGGGCGTTTGTCACAACGCGACTTCTTACGTTTCAATAACGCGCCGGCTCCCAGGATGCACGCCTTCGCAGACGCGCCGAGCCTCGCTGCACATGCTGGACCTCCAGAATAGCCAGGCGTCACACTCAGACGTGTGCGCCATACGGACTTTGTTCTGCTTTGTTCTTTACAGTCTGGAATGTGAACGGCGTTCCTTTCTGGAGTTTGATGGTTTGACCTGTTTAACCTTGAAGGCCGGGTCTCAGGCTCATTGCTAGCTGGGATTTGATTGTAGCCCGGCTCCTCCAACACTGCTCAGATGGACTGTGGTGTCAAGTGTATATCCTCCACTGCCATGAAAAAAGAGCACTTGGTCCTTCAACGCCCAGTCAGTTAATATCCAGAATGACCATAACTGGTCCAGAATCACACTAACTGGTCCAGAATCACACTGACTGGTCCAGAATGACCATAACTGGTCCAGAATCACACTAACTGGTCCAGAATGACCTTCACTGGTCCAGAATCACACTAACTGGTCCAGAACGACATTAGCTGGTCCACAATAACACTAAATGGTCCAGAATGACCTTAACTGGTCCAGAATGACCTTAACTGGTCCAGAAAGATGTTAACTGGTCCAGAATGACCCTAACTGGTCCAGAATGACCTTAACTGGTCCAGAAAGACCTTAACTGGTCCACAATAATACTAACTGGTCCAGAATGATGTTAACTGGTCCAGAATGACCCTAACTGGTCCAGAATGACCTTAGCTGGTCCAGAAAGACCTTAACTGGTCCACAATAACACTAACTGGTCCAGCATGACCTTAACTGGTCCAGAATGACATTAACTGGTCCAGAATGGCACAGACTGGTGGCCTCCATTAAGCTCAGGAATGTTTCACCGTCCCTGTAGAGTTGGAGATAGAAGGTTTAGTCCTGTACCTCTAATAAACAAACTTGGCTCATGGCCACGTCCTCATCTCCTGAAAGAGAATCCAATAAAGGGCCTTACACGCTCGTCACGCTCACCAGGTACTAATATCTCGATGAGACCAGCCCACTGTCCTCGCCGATCGCTTTATGGAGTCGTTAGGCGTGTTCGTGTATGAAGCTGTGAGAGGCTGTAAGCCGGCGGGCTTCCTGACCCCAGACCGGACCAGTCTAGCCAGGGAGATGGATAACACACTGCTGGATTTGCATGAGGCTCCGTGGAACGGGCCTGCCACATCCTCCTGCTGCACAATCCCTCAAAGCTGTCTCCCCCGGCCAGGCCTGCAGGACGGTTAGTTGAGTGGAAGCCATCTTAGCAGACAGCAGAACCCCCCTCTATCTCCCTCCTCCCCAAATCCCGCCTTCATTCCACCTCTCCCCCATTAATCACACCATCCTAATTAACGGCGCCCACGTCCCTGACCATCCCCGAGCTCCGAGAGCACAGCTGGTCCAGCCCGAGGGAGCGTACGGTCCGGATCCTCCGCCAGAACCAGCTCAGGCCAAGAAGCGCGTGTTCACTGGGAGAGGAGAGAGTTCCTCAAACTTACCTCCAGATAATAACCGCACTGGAGCCGGAAAACTGTTCTACTACCGGATCAAACACCATACAGGCTTTAATAAACCGGACCAGGCTACAACAATTCAGCAACTACTGGATATAATATCATATAATATAATATTATACATCATATCATAGAACAGAACATAATATAACATAAAATATTATAATATAATATCATATAGTATAATATAACATAACACAATAGAATAGAATCTGAATTATTCAGTATCCACAATGAATTACTCAGTATCCACTATGAATTATTCAGTATCTACTATGAATTTGTCGGTATCTGCTATGAATTATTCAGAACCCACTATGAATTATTCTATGAATTATTCAGTATCTGCTATGAATTACTCAGTATCCACTATGAATTACTCAGTATCCACTATGAATTACTCAGTATCCACTATGAATTATTCAGTATCTACTATGAATTATTCAGTATCCACTATGAATTATTCAGTATCCACTATGAATTACTCAGTATCCACTATGAATTATTCAGTATCTACTATGAATTATTCAGTATCCACTATGAATTATTCAGTATCCACTATGAATTACTCAGTATCCACTATGAATTATTCAGTATCTACTATGCATCTACTTCTCAGTATCCACAATGAATTATTCAGCATCCACTATGAATTAGTCGGTATCTGCTTTGAATTATTCAGTATCTACTATGAATTATTCAGTATCCGCTATGAGTTATTCTATGAATTATTCAGTATCTACTATAAATTAGTCAGTATCCACTACGCATTATTAAAAATGACCATAATCAATTATTCAGATTATGTCATGTCCACTATTAGGAATTTATCCAGCTCTACAATCTATTAAATACAGACTATTAATAACTCAGTTACTGCTGCTTATTACAGTTACTATTACACAGTTATTAAACTCGGCAGCTCACTCAGAATCTGCTATAGCTGATTTAGGTGTAGTATATGTTTCAGTAACTGGAACTAATGTGTGGGTATGTGTGACGGTAACCTCTCCTACCTGGTAAACTGTGGTCCAGATCTTTTTAATGCCTAAGGTGGTCTCTGTGTAGGTGGCGTCTGGCAGTAGGGGGCGCTGCTGGGCTGGCAGTAAGAGCAGCTGCTGTACCCTTGCCACCCGTGGCACCATCTGCTGGCACAGTGTGCCCACCGACCTGGCACAGACCTCACACACGAGTGCCGGCTTTCCGCCTTATCCACCAGACCACCAGCACAGAGTATCATGCGCTTCATTCGTCTCCCTGCAGGGGGAGCCGACGCACACACCTGTCAGCAAAGTGCAAGGGAAGAATATAGACATAGCGCTGTTCCCAGTCTGGAGTCTATGCTCTGCGTTTGGGAATGACTCTGATATGTTTGTGGGAAGCTGGAGAGATTAGGACACAGGACATTCCAAGCACAAAATACACAGGGGGCTCCTAGCATCTACCTGGAACACCTGGTAGACCCACCAACACTGTTCCCTTCAATTTAAAGACGTGGGAGCCGAAGTTCCTGTTCTCCAGCTTGTTTGGGAATTTTCTGTTCCACCTTAAAAGTTGCTGTAGTTACATTCTGGTGTCTGTACAAGCTGCAGCATTTAAGGTGGAACGGCT
>JAMWET010004906.1:0-22307 GCA_024036415.1 Prochilodus magdalenae | reverse complement strand
TACTTGACCGAAGCCCGGCCTGCACTCCTCCCAAAAGTCTAGGCACTATCAAGCGGATAGCAATAGGAGAGTACCTATAGTAAACCATAGACAACGAGACTCATTTGCTTTCTGGTGTGGAGCAGGAGACTACCCATCCAGACCTCGGCCACGAAATAATGCTCTACTCTAAGAAGTCTTGCCCCCACTTTTTGGGCGGATATCAAAAAGCATGTTCCAGTCTGATTACAAACCGCCAGCACGCAGACTGAAACAAGTGGGTTAATTGGGATTCGGAATGGTCTCCAAGCCTGCTCTCCGGAGTTTCCCTGGCGCTCCGCTGCACGCTGTACCATGCGGCGCGGCTCTGCGCTCGGCCTGTAATGGCTTTCTCCTCGGCTCCAGATTTTTCACTCTGATTAATAAGGCTGGCCATTGAGTGAGACCGCTCATGAAAGTCGGTAATTAATCATTAACAAATGACCAATTAATGGCCCCTCGGTGGCATATGGAGGGTCCAGCGCCGGGCTCCTGGCAGTGGGACAGCGGTTTGAAGTCTTCTGGCGCGGTAAGGGTGGAGAGAAGAGTGGGTGGAGAGCATAAATCACACTTCTGATAGACAAGTGGCTGACACTGGTGAAGCCTGATTCTTGATTTCGATAGTAACACTTTGAGTCAAACCTGGGACTGAAAGAGTCTCTCTTCCCTCCTCGCTCATCGCAGCGTTCTAGCATCACTCTCTCTCGACTCGCTCATCGTTCTCTTTCGGTTCTCTCCTCGTCTCCAATCTTGTCGAGTCTCATCTCTCTGCTCTCCTCCTCTCTCCACGAGGCCTCGATAACTCTTGTGAACTCTCAAGAGAAAATCGATCTCTCGTCTCCGTCATCGTCGTCATCTCTCGTCGGAATCCATTTCCTACAGTCACCTCACGTTCTCCTTCGCTCTCTCCATCGCTCGCAGATTCTCCAATCTCTCGTTCTCTTATCTCTCTCTCTCAGATATGGCTAGTTCTGCCTCTTCGGTCCAGTCGTCTCGTTACTCTCTCCCTCGTCATTATCCTTACGTTTTACTCTTCCAAATGTGCTCTCTCTCCAACATCTTTTCCTTTTCTTTCTCCCTTTCACTTTCTACCTTTTTATTTTTTCTTTTCTCTCGTCATTTTGCCCTCTTCCATTCTCGCCCCCACTTCTCCTCTTCTCATTGTGATTAGGCAGTCGTCTCTATATCACCTGTCCATGCCGCTTGATTCTTCATTTCCTCACAATTATCGGCTTAGCTTTTCTTTCGACTGTTCTTTTACACGTAACAACCTCCCTTGTGGCGTGCTTTCCATCCCTCTCGATCTCCCCCTCCTTTCCCTTCTTTGTCATTTTGCTCTATTTTCTCTTTTCTGTCTTTCTCTTATTTTTCTCTCTCCTCTCTTCCTCTCTCAGATCTCTCTCTCTCATCGTCTCTCCCTCTGGTTCTCTCTTTCTCTCTCTCTCTACAGATTGTACCCAGCATGCTGTCGTGTTAATTTGGTCTGGTTTGTTATAATTACATCAGCATGGCTCTGCTGTGACGCTTTCGCAGACTCGGCGTTCTCCTGTGCTACAGTAGCTCTGTGTGGATCTGACAGATCTCTTTAGAAGTAAATGTGTAGAAGTATACACCGGCGGCGCTGCAGCCTCTGATCTCGCGCCTGGGAGAAGTGATACATGTGAGGCTATTTTTATCTTGGGTAACAGATTCACATACTCATAGAGCAGTACGTGTCGTGGTAGCCATAAACATGCCCCCCTGAGTCGCGGTTATTGCACCGGTAATCCTTGCTGGACGGAAGCCGAGCAGACTCCATACATCAGTCCGCGTAGTGCAGCGTTGCCGGTAGCGAGCCGTGGTCTGTTTGTTAAATGGGTCCCCCCCCCCCCCCCCCCCAATGTTGGAGGTTAGGGTTAGGTCTCTGGACTGAGGGTCCTTTCTGACGCGTGTTTCTTTACGTTCGACCCAATGAGCCTATCTTTCTTTTTGAGGTCTTGATCGTCTGTTGTCCAGATAACGAAAAGCTGAAGGCTGGGGCTTATCAAAAGTCCACGAAGGCAGCCACCTACATCAGACCATCTGAGATGCAGCCTCTGGTCCAGAGAAACCGAACGCTCATGAACGGTTACAATCCGTGCATAGCTATAGAGATGATCTTGAAAACTCAGTGTATGTTTAGTCAGCTAATGACTAGTCTGGTTTAAGGAACAGTATATCGCTGTGAACACGCATGGTGGGATTCCATCGAGGGTCCTGTGGCTTGAAGATCTGTTGTTGGAGTTGTTCAGGGAAGTTGGGAAAGCAACATATGACTTGTTTTTTATTGAGAAGCTGTTCAGGTTCTCTGTTTCTTTGTCTTGGTTAATCTTCATTGTCTGTTGATATTTAGGACAGTGCTTTGGGTTTCCAATGGCTAGGGTTCAGGTTCTGGACTGAGGGTTAGGGTAAAGGTCTAGAAACCTTGGTTCCTTTGGTGGTTCTTTTTTGGTGGCCCGGATGGTCATATCATCATTCTTATTGAGATCAGACAGTGCTGTTAATGGGCTTATGGGCTCCCAGAGAACCTGAACCTCCATTTGGGTATACGTATATGGCCTTACTATAAGATGAATCTTGAGATTGGGCTTGAGTCTAGGTACGTTAGTCACCATGGACAGGTTTCTAGAGGAACGTCAGCTGTGTCAACAGCACATGGGCATGGTTCTAGAGAGTGTCATATTTAAACAAGGTTACCCAACATCAACCAACACTGTTGACTGAAATGTTCATGTTTGGTTTTTACTTTATCTATTTATGGCTGTTGTTAAATGGGACAGTGTTGGGGACCATCAAGGGTTAGGGTTCAGGTTCTGGACTGAGTGTAGTTCAACCACAGGCCACACATTTGCTTGTTGTCTGTTGTTGAAAGATCCCTGTGTTGGAAACTCACGTTTTACTCCGGAGAGTTTTCCAAACTCTTGGACAATATGGAGCAGCTCTGCTCAACATTTGACACTAAGAGGAGCGGCTCCACCTTTACTAGCATCCCAACCCCAACAGCAGCCTGTAAGTCGCAGCCATGCTGTGTCATTGTATCCATGTTTGCCAGCTAACTTTATTGCCAGATAACTTTAATCTACTGAGTGTTGACGTCCAGATGGAAGGCCAGTCGCTAGTACAGGTAACGTTGGCTACTAGCATAGTTAGCTGCTCATTAATACATGAGGGGGCGGAGCTTATTTACACAGTCTGGTTTTCCACATTTTGACTTCCTGTGTGAGTCGTATCATGGCGACTCCTTGCCGTAGGAACCGAGCCAAATCAGAGCAATACTCATTAGATTATTCATGAGGAGTATCAGCAAACAAGGGCGGAAAATGACTCGTATTCACCATTCACACACGAGCTAGCAAGATCATGGGGTGTACATGTAGGCACAGTGTCAAACGCTCTCTGAGGTGTCCCAAGTCACATACCTTCTATCTAGAACATCAGAGAACAGTTTAAATACTGAGTTAATGTTCCCATCAGACCATCTGAGATGAGCTCTGGTCCAGAGAACCTGAACTTCCTGACCGTATATATGACCAACACACTGTATATATGACATCTCCAATCAGGCAAGGTACGATAGTCATAGGTAGGTCAGGTTTAAGGAACCGCATGGCACACACGGCTGAGGTTCAAGGGAAGTCTAGAACCAAACCTGTTTTCTAACCAACGGTATTGAGATGGGTGTTTTTTTTTTTATTTATTTATTTATTTATTTATTTATTTTTTATTAATTTATAAAATTTATTATTTTATTAATTAATTAAATATATATTTTTTAATAACACTTTGTGTCAAGAGTCACTAGTGTGAAAAGCAACATCTGGGCGTGTCCCAAGTCGCACTCCTTTCTATGCTAGAACATCAGAGAAAACATTTTAATATACCGAGTTTGATGCCTCACCTACATGTTTTTAACTTTTTTAGTTGTCAGCCTACACTGCCTCCTCCAGTGTGGGTCCATCCAAAGAGACGGCTTCCAGCACGCATTACGAAGCTGTTGTCCCATGTTGCCGAATTGACTGTTTTGTTATCTATAGGCAGTGACTCCAACGCATGTACCGTACCAATACTATTACTAGAGCGAATTACACAAACCACCGTACATGCTCTCTCTGGTTAGTCATCCACCGCCAGCGCAGCCGCAACACGCCAATAAACGTTATCAACACCTCCTCGCTCTGTTTTGGTTTCAGCAGGCTGCCCCCGGCCACGTTGCTGGCGGTTAAATCATGCTGTCAGAGGAAGCTCATAAGACTCGGCTACATTATAGCATGAGTTTCATAAATCTCTCCTCCTTTGAGCTCGACGGCTAGCTAACGAACGCAATCGCCGCAGTGCTGGAAGTTCCTGGTGTGCAATGCTGACGTTCCCTTGACATGGGATCTTTGGCTGATGACGGAACGTTTGGTATTCTTGTTTTGGTGTTGGTGTCGAGGCTTTAGGATCAGTGTCTGGGTTTCCCAACAAGCTGAAGGGTGGGCTCCATCCAGCCCACCCGCGATTAGCAACAACATGGCTCCTCAGCACCCGTGCCTGAGCATGAGCTCTGCGTCCGTGGACGCCTGATACTGTCCTCGACAACTCAACAGGCACGTATATATGTGACCTTTCCCAATCGAGCACTGTACGATCTTTCTATGAGGTCGTCAGGTTTTTAGGTAGAACCGCATGAGTCAAACAAACACACGACTGAGGTTCATCTTTAAACAAGGGAAGTCTAGAACCAAATCTCTCTAACCAACGTTATTGAGATGGGTGGTGGTGGTTGTTGTTGTTGTTGTTGTTGTTGTTGTTGTTGTTTTTTTGTGTGGTGTTTTTTTATTTGTTAGTTATGAGTTATTATTCATTTTATTTTTAGCAATTTTTTGTACTAAACATTGTATATTTTTAAAATGTTATTTATATATATTTATTTATTTTTTTATTTATTTTTTAAACACCGCATATATCACGTTCCCAACAACGAGCTGAAGGGTGGGCTCATCCAATCACATGCCACACACTGCCAGCAGACACCACTATGATTGATGAGCTTGATGGGATCCCAGAAGAACTGAGCCTCCTGAGAGTATAAACGTGCAATAGCATGATCTATAGAACCTTCACCAACCTACAGTGTAGGTCCCCTTGTAATGATGCCAGATTAGGGATGTGTGGTTCTGGAATATATACACTCATCGTCAATGACGAATGATGACAGTGCTGCACTGGAGGTGTAAGATGGTAGAGTGCCGGTAGGTGTATATAGCTGGTGAAGGAGTGATAAAAGGTGACAGAGGATCTAATAACTGTGTGACTAAATTTAGACTGATATGATCAATATTTATTGGCGACACATACAAGAAGTCTGTCTCTGATACTCAGTATGGCGGTCGGGCCGCCGATGTTCGCTAACCAACGCTGCAGACTGTCTCGGTATATGGAAGCTGTAGATGTAGGTGTTCCTAATGAGACGTCCTGTGGTAATCCATCCCATGGCAACTTGAACATCATCACATGAAAGGTCGGTTTGCCTATGTCAGATGGATAGCGGTGGAGGGTGGAGGGACAACCAGGCCTGCCTGACGTGTGACAGCAAACGCCGCTTTCATCTTTGTGCTGACCTACGGTGCGCGTTCACACATGCAATACCGGATTCCGTTTGGGCGTCTCCACCAAGACTAAAGCGGGACTCATCACTGAAGATGACCCGCTGCCATTCTGAGTCACTCCATGACAGTCTGGTACGACACCACTGCAGTCTATAGCGATGTTGAGGTGGTGTTAAGGGCAGTCGCTGAATGTCCCCGAATGGAAGGTTCTCTACAGGGAGCCTGGTCACTCCGAGCTGTGTGTAGAAACTCTTGGCTGTATGTATAACCGAGCGCGTCTCCGTTTCCTCCACTCTGAAACGTGTAGACCCTCTGCAGGGAGGTTTGTCACCTCGCCGTTATCTCCCCCTCCTGAAGGTGGGCTTTCAGCACAGGATGACCACTGTCAGCAGGAGGTCCTGTTCCCCAGATAATCACCAGCCAAGCCCGGCTGATTTAGAGATGTTATTAATTGCAGTGGCCGCAAGCCAGGAAGCCCAGCGTCCATTAATCAGGGCCAGCGTGTCTCCGAGAGAACGAGTATCGTTCATGACCAACAAGCCACCACTCACCCTCTTTTCTCTTTTCGTTTGTCTCCCTCCATCCATCCTTATCTCTGTAATCCCCACTCATCCTTTTCCTGTCCTCCCTCTCTCCTGAAGACAGACGAGGTGATGTGTGCGGGCTCACTGCGGAGTTTACCAGGGCAGCTGGGGGGAGCAGTTAGCCACGGGCTAAAAATAGAGTATTGGGGATAGACTGAGAGCGGAGGAAACAGGTGGAGTCTGACCTTCTCTTCTCTTCTTCTCTTCTCTCCCTCTTCTTCTCTTCTCTCCCTCTTCTCTCCCTCTTCTCTTCTTTCCCTCTTTTCTTTTCTCTCTTCTCTTTTCTTTCCCTCTTCTCTTTTCTTCTTTAACTCTTCTCTCTTCTCCTCTTTCCCTCTTCTCTCTTTTCTTCTTTACCTCTTCTTTTCTTCTTTACTTCTTCTCTCTTCTCCTCTTTCCCTCTTCTCTTCTTTCCCTCTTCTATTCTCTTTTCTCTTCTCTTCTCTCTTTTCTTCTTTACCTTGTCTCTTTTTTTCTTCTTTACCTCTTCTCTCTTCTCCTCTTTCCCTGTTTTCTTCTCCTCTTTCCCTCTTTTCTTCTCTCTTCTATTCTCTTTTCTATTCTCTTTTCTCTTCACTCTTTTCTCTTCTTTCCCTCTTCTTTTTTTCCCTCTTCTCTTTTTTTTCCTCTCTTCTCCTCTTTCCCTCTTTCTCTCTTTTTCTCTTTCTCTCTTCTCTTCTTTCTTCTCTTATTTTCTCTCTTTTGTCTTCTTTCTTCTCTTCTCTTCTTGGGTGTAGGACTATGACTGGGTTCTCTGGATCATACATGGTGGTGCCTTGACCTTTCCTGCCCTTTTACAAAAGGGCTTCGTATCAGTGTTTGATTTTTTGACTTTTTCCTCAGAACTGTTTATTTAAAAATTTAAAATAATTTAAAAAGTGTTTTAAATTTGTTCAGTCTCTCTGTCTGCCTCTCTCTCTCTTCTTCTTCTTTTCTTCTGTCCTGTTTAATTGTCCTTTCCTCTGTTCTCCTCTTTCGTCCTCTTGTGAATCCCTTCCCCAGCTGCAGGGTGCTAATGAGCCGAAGGAGCAGCATATTGAATCCTTCACTCATCAGCTCGCCCACTCCGGCCCTCAGATCACAGGCAGTCCTGCCCCTTTCCCACTACCTGACCGTTAGCACCATCAGCAGCTGTTGCAGGCTCTCTAATGAACTCCCGGCTGAATCACGGTTTGCCTGTTGAGTGTGTTCTGTAGATGCGGTGGGGGGAACAGCGTGGGGCTGAACGCTCCCTTCTAAACTCAGATCTTCCCTGTGACTGACTTATTGATGGAGGACTGATCGCTGATAGACCCTCTCTGACTGTATTGGGCTTGTCAGTTGTGTGGTCCTGCTGCTGCTCGTCGTAGTGTGCCAGGATGCCAGTTCTGATTCAAGCCTGGTGGGAATGTAGCACTCTTAAAGGCCGGCTCCGATTTAATCTCTCTTAGCCGGGGTTTAGACTCTGATCCAGATGGACCTTCTCATGGCGGAAGGAGATCCTTGTTTTGGGGTTAAGTGAGGAGGGGGGTGGGGGGCGGGTCTTATTTCTCGGCTGTCTCTGAGGCAGATGGGGTCCATCCAGTCACACGGAGACATTCTGTGATGGAAGACGGTAAACGTTTCCTGTTGCCAGAGCTTTAGGTCAGCACCTGGAGGTCCACCATGTGTCCTCAAACAGGCATTTGACCCTGGCTACTGGTTGGGTCTCACTGATCAAGTGCATGGTGCTTCTATATGGAGTTTGAACGAGCCGAGTGCACCCACCTCTGAAGGAGCTGGATCCGCTGATGTAGTAAAGACCCAGGGAACCTGAATCTCTGGGTTCTTTCTGAAGAGGTGGATCCTGTTCTTGCAGGTAAACACGTTCTAAGTGCATCTTTCCTTCCTCTGACCAATAAATGACCCGCCCACATACCTCACTATATTTCTCTCTCCTTCCAATCTTCTTCTGTAAGCATTCTCCTGACCAATCACAGGGCCGGTGTCTCTCTTGCCCCGCCCACACAAAGTTCCAGAGAAACTTGGCGAGTTAAAGCAGCACAACCAAAAACTAGCAAGCTAGGTCCCCTCTGTGTAGTTACCTGGTCACCCCTTCATCAGTTCCTTCACCTCATTCGTTCCTTTATCCATCACCAACATTATTCCTCTATCCGTTAATTTTCTTATCCACAAACCAATGATCACCAGCATTGATTCTTCATCCATTCATTCCTTTTTCCATATACCAACATTGTTCCTTCATCAGTTCATACCTTTATGCATCGCCAACATTTTTCCTCTGTCCATTAATTTTCTTAATGTTGTTCCTTCATCCATTCATTCCTTTATCTATACAACAGCATTGTTACTCATCTGTTTATTCCTTTATCCATTGGTGGTGGTGTTGGCGCTGGTGCTGTTGTTGGCGATGGTGTTAGTGTTGTTGGTGCTGCTGGTGCTGTTGTTGGCGCTGGTGCTGCTGCTTCTGCTGCTGTTGCTGGTGCTGGTGCGGTTGCTGGTGCTGGTGCGGTTGCTGGTGCTGGTGCGGTTGCTGGTGCTGGTGCGGGTGTTGGTGCTGGTGCTGGTGCGGGTGTTGGTGTTGGTGCTGGTGCGGTTGTTGGTGCTGGTGCGGGTGTTGGTGTTGTTGCTGGTGTTGTTGTTGTTGTTGGTGGTGCTGCTGCTGTTGTTCCTTCATCTACTCATTCCTTCATACATTCATTTTCTTATTCATAAACAATACTATTCCTTCATCCTTTCATGCCTTTATCTAGGCATTAACACTGTTCCTTCATCCGTTTATTCCTTTATCCATACACCAGCGTTGTTCCTCCATCTGTCTGTTCCCTTTTCAAACACCAGCATTGATTCTTCATCCATTAATTCCTCTATCTTTATGCCAATGTTGTTCCTTCATCCATTCATTCTTTTTCCATATACCAGCATTCTTCCTTCATCCCTTCATACCTTTATGCATCTCCAACATTATTCCTCTATCATTAATTTTCTTATCCATAAACCAATGATGTTCCTTCATCCGTTCATACCTTACCCATAAACCAACAGTGTTCCTTCGTCTGTTTATTCCTTTATCCCTACCCCAGTGTTCCTTCATCCATTCATTCCTTTATTTCCTTATTTTGAGACGCTCAGTATTTCGTAATGCAGAGGTCTAGTCTACTAATCAAACCATCATTCAGTCCACAGTCTGAACCCCAGACATGAAACTCTCCGGGTCTGTAAACACGAGCATCTACTCTGTATTACCTTTCACAGGAGGAAACTTCCAGAAGGCCAAACAAACAAAATCATTTCTGAATTAAACAGAGACTTCTAAAATCCAGAAACGGTGTTTGGCTTGGTCTCGGGGGCGGTCATCGACTCACCACCTCCCATGTGACCAACTGCAGAGCTGTAGACGCCCCTGAACGTGAGTGTGATGTCGTCCCCTCGTCCACTGAGCTGATACCTGAGGGACAGAGTGTTCAGTACTCTGGACGTTGGGAATGTGGAGGTCAAAACATCAACTCATGCTTCAAAGCCCCGTGTCCCCGGTTCCTCCCATCTCCATGTAGCCAGATGTGAGCATGTGAACGCGGGATACATTATTGATGGTATTTTCGAATTCCCTATCGGGCTAATCTCAACTGTCTTTACACACGGGGCGCTGGAGCGCGGCCCAAACGCAACCAACAGGCGTCAAAACACAATTACGCCGGAGTCTCATTGTGCGGCCTCACAAACAGCAACAAAGCCTGGCAGAGGAGCACGCGTTGGTGCGTCCTAAGGGGGGAATTGTGCGTCTGGGTTGGATTGTAATGAGACGTCTACAGTCGGTGGCTTCCCTGCTAGCGGCCGCGGCGCGTTTGAAGCGGAGCGTCTGGTGGCCTGGAGCTTCTGTTTGTTATGCTTGTGAATATGTGAGCTATTCAGGAGGAAGGAGGAGTGTATTCTCTGCTAATTAAGATAAGACACGCATTGTTTTCTTTTCATCACGTCCGTTTATTTAAGATGGAGTGATAGAGGGAGAGAGAAAGAGCTATGTAAGCTTGGAGGACGGTGGAAAGAAGCTCTCTGCCGCAAGGTTAGCTGAGGTCCTTTATATCTGCGGCTGGAGCAATGAAATGAGTGTTGGGTTCCTGCGAACGTCATGTGGTGATTGTGAGACGTCCATGACGTGTAAAGACCAATAGAAATGGTCCAAAATAATGGAAACACCATGCTCTATTAGGCCTGAGCATTAGGGTTGGACTAATATGAAAATTCTAGGCCAATGCTGATATTGATATTTGGTTGTTCATGAGCCTAATGTAGAATATAGATATTTCTCAGCATGTGTAAAACTGTTTGGGTTAGTATTATATTTATATCTATAGTATTACTAATTAATCTAATCTATCGCGTTTGTGTGTGTGTGTTGAATATATGTGTGTGTGTATATATATGTGTGTGTGTGTGTGTGTGTGTGTGTGTATGTGTATGTATATATATATATATATATATATGTGTGTGTGTGTGTGTGTGTGTGTGTGTGTGTGTGTGTGTGTGTGTGTGTGTGTGTGTGTATATATATATATATATATATATAAATAATAATCTATATTGTTACTAATTAATTAACAGGAATGAAACTCGGTGGGTGGGTGGCGTTGACCTTGTGAGACTTGGTAGTGATTCCAGTTTCACACACGGCCGCACATGTGATCTAAGCAAGGACAGACCTCATCTCTGTACCTGACTGACCCAACAGCCACCATTACAGACATCCAGCGAGCAGTGGTGTCCTCCATGAGTCGTCCTGTTAGTGCAGCACCGTTGTCAGACGGCTGCACCACGCAGGACTACATGCACACAGACCGTTACCACGACTGTCCTTAACACCACGTCACCGTCACCAAGGACTGCAGTGGTGTCGTACCAGACTGCCATGGAGGGACTCAGAATGGCAGCGGGTCATCTTCAGTGACTAGTCCCTGGTGGAGATGGCGAATGAATGATCACGCGTCATACATCCAGAAAGCCTAGTAGTATCACTCCACCCCCTACTGCACCATCTGCAGGAACTGTGTGAGGATGTTCAAGCTGCATGGGATGGATTATCACAGGACACCATTAGGAACCTCTACAGCTCTATACCGAGACGTCTGGCATGTTGCGCTAGCCATACTGAGAGACAGACTTCTGTATGTGTGGCTCAATAACTCTAATAATCTCTCTCTCTCTCTCTCTCTCTCTTTCTCTCTCTCTCTCTCTCTCTGGTATTTCTGATGACGTTCGCAGCAGTTGGTTTATCTGTCTGCATATCTTCATTCTCCTCCTCACACCTGTTGATAAAAGACATCCTCTCCGAAACCCGACACCTGTCATCACCCCAACGAGTCTTGCGCCTCTACGCTCTGAAGTGACAAAGATATTTCAGCCGCTATTTGTGTCTCTCTCTCTCTCTCTCTCTCTCTCTCTCTCTCTCTCTCTCTCTGTCTCTGTCTCTCTCTCTCTCAAACATGTGATGAGATGATGAACACAGAAGGTGTCATGAACAATGGTGGAGATGATTGACTCCACGCTCTGTCTTGTAGGGTTAGTTGTGGGTGGGACGGGTGGTGGTCTCTCGGAGAGAAGAATGGAGGACTGAGATAAGGAGCTGATGGACGTCTTCCTAAAGGGAGAATCAGGCTTTTCAGACATCCTCTATTCGTCCCAGTGTTGCTGAAACACGTTCAGAAAAGCAACAAAACATGTCATCTGATCAGGGACACCCAAACCACAACAGCGGCAGAGTGCGGTTTGAATTCCTGACTGGGTGGGAACACAACACCACGGCAGTAGGAGTCCTGAAGTTACCTTTACCTCTGTGACATGACTAACACCAAGAGCGGACAAAACTCGACTGATTTATTAACAGGCTTTGTGAAAGGGTAATACACTGCTGTTCCAACGTTTGTGGATCAATAACTGATGATAAATTTAGACTGATATGATCAATATTTACTGAGCTACACATACAGAAGTCTGTCTCTCAGTATGGCGTCGAGCCGCCGCGTTTGCGAACCCAACACGCCAGACGTCTCGGTATGGAGCTGTAGAGGTTCCTAATGGTGTCCTGTGATAATCCATCCCATGCAGCTTGAACATCCTCACACAGTTCCTGCAGATGGTGCGGTAGGGGTGGAGGGGCCTTCTGGACATGTTCAGACCATTCATCTCGGTACTGACCGCGGTGCCTCCACACACGGATTCGTTGGGCGTCTCCACCAAGACTAAAGCGGGACTCGTCACTGAAGATGACCCGCTGCCATTCTGAGTCACTCCATGCCAGTCTGGTACGACACCACTGCAGTCTTTGGTGACGGTGACGTGGTGTTAAGAACAGTCGTGGTAACGGTCTGTGTGCATGTAGTCCTGCGTGGTGCAGCCGTCTGCCAATGGTGCTGCACTAACAGGACGACTCATAGAGGGGATAACTGCTTGCTGAGTGTCTGTAATGGTGGCTGTTGGGTCAGTCCGGTACAGCGTTAAGGCCCGTCCATGCCTACGTCACATGTGCAGCCGAGTGTGAAATTTGAATTGACATTAGCATGTCTCACAATGTCAAATCTACCCACCAAGTTTCAGTCCTGCTGGTTGACTCCTTCTGGGTGCAGCTCTTGTTTTGATTGAGTGTACATTGAACGATCATGAATTTGTGATGTTCAGTGTTCTACCTCAGAGCTCCTGTGTGAGGCGCTCTCTGCGGGTTCATAACAGCTCATCATTGATTGCATAAACAGCCTCTGTGGAGCGTCCACTTTGTTCAGGTCTATGACCAGGCAACCTGCACAATTGGCAACCCTCGTTAGTGAAACAACCCCCCCCACCCCACCACTCCCTCCCTTTACCATGCTGCCTCCTGAGCCTGCAGGCTGACCAAATGGCCGGCGTGGCAGGAAGATAAATGGCGCTGTGTTAGTGAGAGAGGTTCCAAACGCAGCCGGTGATTAATGCCAGTAATCGGGTTGCCAGTTTGGAGATTTAACTCATCTTTTCCAGCGGGACCGTGGCAGGCGCGGCCCTCGTCCGCCCTCTCTTTTTGGGCCTCCATCGGACCTGGCTGATGGATAGCAGTTGTCGGGGACCACCACTGCTAGTCCTGTCTTTCGTTTCTTGCCCACCGCGCTGTCTTGCTTTTAAGCCGGGAACTGGTATTTTCCCCGGGCTGCAACGTCCCAGGTCTCAGGATGTGTGTGTCAGGAAGGGGTTGCCTTGCCGACTCAGGAGCTAAAGACCAGCGTCTCCTGCGCCTGTTTTGTTTTGTCTGGCTTTGAAGCCCATGTTGTAACGCAGTGAGGGAGAGAGAGACCGCCCAAGGTTTAAAAATAACAGTGGAGTTTTGTTTCCCTAAGTGGATGCCAGTTCATTTCTGATGTGGCGCTGCCTGTAGAAAAAAAAAAAATGTAATGGCACTGGGATGGAGCACAGAGGGGGGGACGGCTTTAGCTGGTCTGGATCGTGGCGTGTTTGCGGAGCCTGGCTGTGGGCTTTCAGCACTATTGCTTTAACGTGAAGCTCGCTGCACGCCTCACACTCCACTTAGTCCTGCTGGAGGTTTACTGATTGGCTCAGCTGACCCCAACATCCTTTCATAGCAACTGTTGCCAGGTTGGACAAGCAGAATGTTGGCGAGCAGTCCCTTTCAGTCCAGTGAAGTTAGATCCGCTACGTAGGGATGTAGATAATCGGTACCGGTTGGATTAGAAAGGCAACACGACCTGGAGCGTATCTCCCGCATGGCGTGAGCTAGAACTAGTTTCTTGTACAGACCTGATGAAAGTGTCTTTATAGATTAGCTATAGTATCCCAGTTGGTTGCTAGGTTGTATTGTGGTAACGTCTGTGGTTTGTGTGGTGTTGTAACACAGCTGCTATGGTATCCCTATGGTAACCTGGTGGCTAGGGCGGCTATTGAGCTTCTGTCATCAGAATTCAAAGCTGTGTGCCCAAACATCCGCGCCCAGTTAATTCCTATGAGCTGGGAATCGTGTGTCCAGAGAACTCCAGAGTGCACTGCAGATCTCTTGGCTTCCGGAAAACGACAATGTTCGAAATTCAATCCTGGGATGTTAGACAAGTCAACCGCTGGCCCTGCTCACTCTAGTTGGGAAAGATGATCTCCCAATCCCATAACCCCCTGCCCTTTACCGACCAGTGTGGGTATCTGTTAGTTGATTTCAGGGAATTAGCAGTTAGCTTTCTCCAAGTGTGGGAGTGCTTTACACGTCTCTGGAAACACTATAGTCACAGCACTGTGATCACGAGCATCTGGGCTGTGCCCGAACCTGAAGGCCAGTCTCCTTAGCAGGCAGCGTTCTTCATTGGGCCAGTGCTCGGGGCTTTTCCACGACATTGGCACAGTATCATGGAATGTATACAGGCCCCAGATTCGGATATGACCTGGTGTCTTCCCGCCTAAAGTACCCAATAAGCATTAATGACATTGGGTGGATGGGTGGGAACAGACTGCAAAGGTGTGCTGTGCAGCTTCCCTCTCCATTAGATGAGATGGAATTAGAGTGGGGGTATCAGCAGCACCACAGCTGGAAGGGTCTTCACGTAAAGCTGTGTTAAGCTGTGCTGGTGAAGAGCGAGTTGAGTGATGCGGTCTGAAGGAGTGTCTTCCTGATTGCTGTTGAGATAAAGAGCAGACACAACACGCCGTGTTTACAGTCGGTTAGTGAGAGAGAGAGCTGAAGCTGGAGGCTAGAACTGTCCCTGCCAGGTCTGATACACTGGCACAGTTTAAAGGAGTGATTTAATCTCGCTCTCGCGCTCGCTCTCACTAATACCTGCACGTATACACTCACTCACTTTATAACCACACGCCTGCCTCACTGCTTCACACATGCTGACACCAACTCTCACACACTAACATTCACAAACACTGACATTCAGACTCTCTCTCTCTGCCTCTCTCTCTCTCTGCCTGCCTGCGTCTGTCTGCCTGCCTCTCTCTCTCTGTCTGTCTGTCTGACTGACTCTCCCCTGCTCTGCTCTCATCGTCTCTCTCTGTCTGTCTGCCTGCCTTTCTCTCTTTGTCTGCCTCTCTCTCTGTCTGTCTGCCTGCCTCTCTCTGCCTGTCTGTCTCTCTGCCTCTCTGCCTCTCTCTGCCTCTCTCTCTCTCTCTCTCTCTCTCTCTCTCTCTCTCTGACTCTCTCTCTCTCTCTCTCTCTCTCTCTGCCTCTCTCTCTGCCTCTGTCTGTCTGCCTGCCTCTCTCTCTCTCCCTCTTTGTCTGTCTGCCTGCCTGCCTCTCTCTCTCTCTCTCTCTCTCTCTCTCTCTCTCTCTCTCTGCCTCCCTCTCTCTCTGTCTCTCTCTTCTGTCTTTCTCTGCATCTCTCTCTCTCCCATGCCTGCCTCTCTCTCTCCTCTCTCTCTACAGATTCTCCTCTCCTCATCTCCTCTCTCTCTCTATCTCTCTCTCTTCTCCTCTCAGAGAGTAAAGCATCTCTCACTCTCTCTGTCTCTCTCTCTCTCTCTCTCTCTCTCTCTCTCTCTCTCTCTCTCTCTCTCTCTCTGCCTCTCTCTCTCTCTCTCTCTCTCTCTCTCTCTCTCTCTCTCTCTCTCTCTCTCTCTGAGAAAGGGAAAGTTAGTTACTCTAACTGTTTCTGAGTTATAGCGTTGACCCAGGTGGTCTTCCTCAACCCTCAAACAAAAACCCCACTGCCCACCCATTACTGTGAGAAATATCCCTCTGGAGATTAACAGTAGACACAACTCTCTCGCTCTCTCTCGCGCACGCACTCTCTCGCGCTCTCCCTCTCGCTCTGTTACTCTATCCGTTCGGTATGTAAGTGTGTGTGTAACTAAGAACTGGGTAAATGAATTGTAGTAAAACAAAGCAAACAAATACACACGGTGCCTGATGACACACCGGTAACCTCTCCCCATTCATCATCTGCTCTAACTCAGAGATTTCACAAATCCACTGGAATCTACACAAGCGAACACATGCGTCAAGTCACCCGCGGTTAGAGTTAGGTAAGCCCTTTCTAGCTCCTGGAATTACTTGTGGATTCCATTCACAGGAAGTCGTCGCCTTGGCCAGAAGTAATTCCTGTGAATTCCTTGTGATGTCACTATATGGAGCAATCGAATTAACAAAGCTGGGATATCGTTTTTGGGGTAAATGCGTATATACCGTACTCTATAAAGTGCCTAGGGTTTTTGTACCATATATGATGTACCATATGCTGCAGTGTATGCGGTTATTTCAGATATATTATCATTCCAGTACTGCGGGACTGGATAATTTAGTATTGGATTCAGTACTGCAGCATTGCTTTACTCAGTGTTGGGTCTAGAATCGCTAACATTCCTTTATTCAGTATTGGATTCAGTACTGCAACCTTGTTTTACTTAGCGTTACATTCAGTACTGCAGACATGCTTTACTCAGCATTACATTCAGTACTTCAGGACTATATTGCGCTGTATTGGATTCAGTACTGCAACCTTGTTTTACTTAGCGTTACATTCAGTTACTGCAGACATGCTTTTACTCAAGCATTACATTCAGTACCTTCAGGACTATGTATTGCGCTGTATTGGATTCAGTACGGTGGCTTTGCTTTACTCAGTGGTACATTCAGTACTGCAGACATTGCTTTACTCAGCATTACATTCAGTACTTAAGGACTATATTGCGCAGTATTGGTTTCAGTTCGGTGGCTTTTCTTTACTATGTGTTACATTTCAGTACTGCAGACATGCTTTACTCAGCATTACATTCAGTATTTCAGGACTATATTGCGCAGTATTGGATTCAGTACGGTGGCTTTGCTTTACTCAGTATTACATTTTTTCAGTACTGCCAACCACTTGCTTTACTCAGTGTTACATTCAGTACTAAAGATACTATATGTTGTTCAAATTTGGATTCAGTACGGTGGCTTGCTTTACTCAGTATTACTATTCAGTACTGCAACCTTGCTTTAACTCAGTGTTGCATATCAGTACTAAAGAAACTATATTGTTCAATTTTGGATTCAGTACGGCTGGCTTTGGTTTACTCAGTGTTACATTTCAGTATGCTGTAGACATGCTCTTACTCAGCGTTTCATTTACATTCAGTACTTCAGAACTGGATTATTTAAGTATTGGATTCAGACTGCAAGCACTCTGCATATCTTCACTCAGTGTTTAGCTCTAAAAAGGCTAGCATTGCTTTAACTATGTATTGCGGTTCAGTACTAGCGGACCTGCTTTGCCTTACTCAGTGTTGAATCTGAACTGCTAACATTGCCCTTATCCAGTATTGGTTTCAGTACTGTAGCCTTGCTTTACTCCACTGCCAGTGTTGTATTTTATGCTACTGACATTACATTGACCACTGCTTTACTCTGTACTGGATTCAGTACTGCAGTGTGGCATTATTCAGCATTTCATTCATTACTGCAGAACTGGATTATTAAGCATTGTATTCAGTACTAAAATCTGAGTAGTTAAATTGCAATAGTTTCAGTATTGGGTCTTGTATTGTCAGTACTGCATTATCCAGCTAGCTCCACTAGCATTTGATTCAGTACTGCTGCACTACATTATACAGTATTTTATATTATTCAGTACTGGATTTGCCACTGAAACATTCAGAACTAGATGCATTATTAGGATCAGTACTGCAGTTACTCATTGGATTCGGTATTAAGTAGTAGTATTTGTACTAGTGCATTACTCTGTATGGGATTCATTTCTGCAGTATTGTTATTGCAGCGCTGCATTATTCAGTATTGGATTCAGCACTACAGCGTTCTGTCAGCAGTTGGTCGGTTTTGAATTCAGCTTGTTTTGCACAACACAGGGCCCTTAGTGGGTGGTGGACTCTCACCTTGCTAGTCGCTATGCATGCGAGTAGCCTGAGGCTCAATCCGTCACAAATGCTTTCAGTTTCCTCCGCCTACTGCCCCTAGCCTTCTGCGCAGCCAAGCCAGAACACATTGGACACAGCTCGTTGTCCTGTATCCCCTTCCCGTCCACTTTATTAGCACCCTCTTCTTCGTGGTTCCGCTGTATAGGTGTGCAGTGTAGGTCATGTGCAGTGTAGTTCTGACCGTTGAATTCATTGGGGGTCCGTTCTAGCATAGCTGTGACATTGATGTGGTAGAGCATGCTGGCTATATGGTCCCACAGTCTCTAACTGTACACCAGAAAGGTGGTGCTCCAAAGAAGGGCTTTCTGGAAAAGTGGACCTGGGAGTTTGCTAAAAGGAAGGACGGTGAGAAAGAGAGAGAGAGAGCAGGAGGAGTGGGCGGGCCGAGAGAAATGACAAATTAAACCCTTCGCATGAGCTGGTTCTAATGTATGCAAGGAATATAGCATTATTTATCATACAGCATATCCATCACCCGGCCGTCAGAATTCTACTGGCTACATTCGTTCGCGTTCCTTCAACATTACACGTTCTCCCACTCTTGCACGTCATTCGTTTTAGGGTCCTGTGTGTTTATATATGATCGTATGGATGGACGATTTCGCTCTTTAGAGCGGAGATAATAAGGAAGTCCGTTGCTGCGCTATGTTATGAGAGTTACGTTAGAAATAAAAATAAAAAAAAAAAATCACGGGCAATCTTTCAATGAGCTAATTAATAAGAAACTCTATGCGAAGTTCGTTGGCGTCAGTCATACACTGGACTGCCTCGTTAATGTGCGTTAGTTCAATGTTGGAGGTTTCATATTCACCGCTGTCCAAAGAAAAACGGGTATCTCCAACATGGACAACTTTCATTTTTAATGGAAGTCAACGGAGGCGACCTGGATCAGGGATTATGGGATACCTCCTTTTCGGTCCCTTCATAATGAAGCTTGTTGTTCTACTCGCTCACCACAGTGTAAACAGCAGCTGTGGAAAAATCCAAGGAAAAACAGAGGTACAGGTGACACAACACTGTGCGATGTTCCCCGTCATTTATGTCCATAGTAACCATGCATTTCCGACGAGATCTCATAGAATGTCAAAGGGGTTAGAGTGTACACAACACGTGGCTAATGTGTACTAACGCATAAACTTAACTGAGTACTGTACACCAAACACTACTTACAGCACCCCCAGCGCATACACTTACTGGAGTACGATACACCGACACGATACTTACAGTACACTAACACATAACTAACCCTGTAAGTAGTGGTATGTGTACAGGAACTCAGGAAGTGTAATGTGTTAGTGTACGTAAGTAGCGTGTCGGGTGTACAGTAAACTCAGTAAGTTGTATGTGTTAGTGTGCTGTTAAGTAGGTGTGTGGTGTACAGTAACTCAGTAAGTGTAATGGGTTAGTGTACTGTAAGTAGTCGTGTTGGTGTACAGTAACTCAGTAAGTGTAATGCGTTAGTGTGCTGTAAGTAGTCGTGTCGAGTTGTACAGTAACTCAGTAAGGTGTAATGCGTTAGTGTGCTGTAAGTAGCTGTGTTGGTGTACAGTAACTCAGTAAGTGTACTGTTCAGTGTGCTGTAAGTAGTGTGTAAGTGTAAGTGTTCAAGGTGTACAGTGGTCAGTATGTGTAATAGCGTGTCGGTGTACAGTAAACTCAGTAAGTGTAATGTGTTAGTGTGCTGTAAGTAGGGTGTTGGTGTACAGCTAACTCAGTAAGTGTAATGTGTTAGTGTACTGTAAGTAGTGTGTTGGTGTACAGTAACTCAGTAAGTGTAAGTGTTAGTTAGCGCTGTAAGTTCCGTGTGTTGGTGTACAGTCCCTCACGTAAGTGTACTGTGTTAGTCAGCGGGCTGTAGCGTGTTTTTTGGTGTACAGTAAACTCAGTAAGTGTAATGTGTTAGTGGTGCTGTAAAGTACGTGTTACAGCCTGTCGGTGTCACAGTAACTCAGTAAGTGTAATGTGTTAGTGTGCTGTAAAGGTAGTGTGTTGGTGTACCAGTAAACTCAGTAAGTGTAATGTGTTTAGTGTGTCTGTAAAGTAGTGTGTTGGTGCTACAGTAACTCAGTAAGTGTCATGTGTTAGTGTGCGTAAGTAGTGTGTGGTGTACGAGTAGCTCAGTGAGGTAATGGGTTAGTGTGCTGTAGTAGCGTGTCGGTGTACAGTAACTCAGTAAAGTGTTAATGTGTGAAGTGGCGTAAGAGCGTGGTGGTGTTACAGTAAAACTCAGTAAGGGTAATGTGGTTAGTGTGCTTGTAAGTAGGCATGTTGGTGTACCAGTAAAACTCAGTAAGTGTACTGTGTTAGTGTGCTGTTATAGTAGAATGTTGGGTACAGTAACTCAGAGTAAGTGGTAGTGTGTTAGTGTGCTGTTTGTAAGTAGTGTGCGGTGTACAGTAACTCAGTAGTGTGATGGCGTTAGTGTTACACTCAGGGACCTTTTGGGATCTATATCAATGGTACAGGTATAGAGTTACAAGCGTGCTCGCTGGTTTGATCATCACGTCAATGCTCGACTGAGCTCTGGAGGTTATCTTGTATCCCAATGATCTGCGAAGCTTCACGATCAGATAGTCAGCTTTATCTTTGGGTTACTCCAGACAACGAGAACACCTTGTGTGGTGGGAGAGGAAGCATAACAACCCTGTAACCCGGCAACGTTTTTTTAAACTTAGTTACATTTCATCCTGCGGAGTTACAACAACCAACGTCCTGGCTCCCAGACCATGACAGCCTCCTGGCTTGAAGGACCTGTGGCGACACACGTTGTACCAGATTCTGGGTCGCCTATGGCTCCCTGAAAGCTGACGATATAATAGTGACCAGAATCGTAGCAGAATTTAGATTTGGAGGGGTTTGGAGAGGTTGAGGGGACAACGAGCTCAGCTCCTGCCACATTAGGAGAAAAACAATGCTTCAAGCTGTGTAAAACACATGTTGGTGCGTGTAGATGGCTGACTACGTAACATGCAGCTATGTGGGCCATTTGTAGCGTCAGCAAAAGTTTGTTTTGTGGTCGATATGAGGGGTTTGTCAGTCTGTGATATTATGTATGTAGTTATTTTACTATATGACTGCAGCTCCGTGCTGTCAGCTGACGTCTTCTGGGAGTGGCCAAACAAACCTTGTAGCAGGTTGATGGCAACGTACTAACTCACTACGGACATTCAGGATGATTCTTTGAAACAGCCTTGTTAGAGGATTCTTAATCCTCCACCCGACCACATTGTGTTTGCGAGAAATACATAACTATGACTTGACATGATGTTTATGTTGTAGTGGTCACTGACGGGCGGCTGGAGGACCACTTCGGAAGAATCACGTTTCATTGAACATTGCTTTGATTGGCACAGGTCAGGAAGACAGCTTTTAACTGGCTGACAGGCCAGGCATTGCCTGGTGGCTGAACAGGCCAGAGGGACACGGCCTCCGAATGGCCTGACAGCCAGGAACAGTGTTCTGGTTGGTGAGAGGTCAGAAACATCATCTCTAATTGGTGACAGATCAGGGACAGGCTTACTGCGCGACAGGAAGGAACTCGCCTACTGGTTGGTTGGACAGTCGGAGCAGCCCTGATGCCTAAAGGCAGGAACATGTGTCTGGTGGCTTGAGAGTCAGAAACATATTCTCTAATGGGACAGGACTGCGCACCGTTTAAGGCTGATTAGGAGGAAACTCTGCCTTGGGGCTGACAAGCAGGGGAACCAGGTCGATGGTTGACAAGTCAGGCGCCGGTGTCTGTTTTCGACAGTCATATCACATTATTTGATGATTACAGCCCAGGAACTCGCTCTTTGGTTCCATTCACTTGCCCCAGTTCGCTTGTCTATATTTCATCCCCTTCTTTTCCTCCTTCTCCCTCTCCTCCCTATTCCTCACCTCCTCTTTCCCCCTCCCTTACCCCGTTACTTTTTCCCTTCCTTTCCCTTTCCCCCCTTTTCCCTTTCCCCTCCTCCCTCTCTCTCCCTTCCTTTCCTCCATTTCCTCCCCTCCCTTCCCCCCCCCCCCTCTTCCTTCCCCCCTTCTCCCTTCCATCCCCCTTTTCCTTTCCCCCTTCCCTCCCTTTCCCCTCTTCCCCCTCTTCCTATCCTCCTCCCTTCTTCCCCTCCTTCCTCCCCCTCCTTCCTATCCTCCCTTCTCCTTCCCCCCTTCTTTCCCCTCCCTCCCTTTCCTATTCCTCCCCCTTCCCTCCTTCCCTCTTTCTCTCTCCCCCCTTCCCTCCTCCTCCCTTCCCCCCCCCCTTTTT
>JAMWET010004904.1:17500-22317 GCA_024036415.1 Prochilodus magdalenae | reverse complement strand
CCCTCATATCCACATTAGACTGGACGAGGGTCTGCATATCACTATTAGACTGGACGATTAGACCTGAGACGAGGCAGCTCATATCCACATTAGATTGGACGAGGGTCCCCGCATATCCACATTAGATTGGACAGGCTTCATATCCACATTAGACTGGACGAGGGTCTCATATCCACATTAGATTGGACGAGGCCTCATATCCACATTAGACTGGACGAGGGCTCATATCCACATTAGACTGGACGAGCGTCTCATATCCACATTAGACTGGACGAGGGTCTCATATCCACATTAGACTGGACGAGGGTCTCATATCCACATTAGACTGGAGAGGGCCTCATATCCACATTAGACTGGACGAGGGTCTCATATCCACATTAGACTGGACGAGGGTCTCATATCCACATTAGACTGGAGAGGGCTTCATATCCACATTAGACTGGACGAGGGCTTCATATCCACATTAGACTGGACGAGGGTCTCATATCCACATTAGACTGGACGAGGGTCTCATATCCACATTAGACTGGACGGGGGCTTCATATCCACATTAGACTGGACGAGGGTCTCATATCCACATTAGACTGGACGAGGGTCTCATATCCACATTAGATTGGACGAGGCCTCATATCCACATTAGACTGGACGAGGCTTCATATCCACATTAGACTGGACGAGGGTCTCATATCCACATTAGACTGGACGAGCGTCTCATATCCACATTAGACTGGACGAGGGTCTCATATCCACATTAGACTGGACGAGGGTCTCATATCCACATTAGACTGGAGAGGGCCTCATATCCACATTAGACTGGACGAGGGCTTCATATCCACATTAGACTGGAGAGGGCCTCATATCCACATTAGACTGGACGAGGGTCTCATATGCACATTAGACTGGACGGGGGCTCATATGCACATTAGACTGGACGAGGGTTCATATCCACATTAGACTGGACGAGGGTCTCATATCCACATTAGACTGGACGAGGCCTCACATCCACATTAGACTGGACGAGGCCTCATATCCACATTAGACTGGACGAGGGCTCATATCCACATTAGACTGGACGGGGGCTTCATATCCACATTAGACTGGACGGGGGCTTCATATCCACATTATACTGGACGAGGCTTCATATCCACATTCGACTGGACGAGGGTCTCATATCCACATTAGACTGGACGAGGCCTCATATCCACATTAGAATGGACGAGGGTCTCATATCCACATTTGACTGGACGAGGCCTCATATCCACATTAGACTGGACGAGGCCTCATATCCACATTAGACTGGACGAGGCTTCATATTCACATTAGACTGGACGAGGGTCTCATATCCACATTAGACTGGACGAGGGCTCATATCCACATTAGACTGGACGAGGCCTCATATCCACATTAGACTGGACGAGGGTCTCATATCCACATTAGACTGGACGAGGCCTCATATCCACATTAGACTGGACGAGGCCTCATATCCACATTAGACTGGACGAGGCCTCATATCCACATTAGACTGGACGAGGCTTCATATCCACATTAGACTGGACGAGGGTCTCATATCCACATTAGACTGGACGAGGGCTCATATCCACATTAGACTGGACGAGGCCTCATATCCACATTAGACTGGACGAGGCCTCATATCCACATTAGACTGGACGAGGGTCTCATATCCACATTAGACTGGACGAGGCCTCATATCCACATTAGACTGGACGAGGCCTCATATCCACATTAGACTGGACGAGGGTCTCATATCCACATTAGACTGGACAAGGCCTCATATCCACATTAGACTGGACGAGGGTCTCATATCCACATTAGACTGGACGAGGGTCTCATATCCACATTAGACTGGACGAGGGTCTCATATGCACATTAGACTGGACGAGGCCTCATATGCACATTAGACTGGACGAGGCCTCATATCCACATTAGACTGGACGAGGGTCTCATATCCACATTAGACTGGACGAGGGTCTCATATCCACATTAGACTGGACGAGGCCTCATATCCACATTAGACTGGACGAGGGTCTCATATCCACATTAGACTGGACGAGGCCTCATATCCACATTAGACTGGACGAGGCCTCATATCCGCATTAGACTGGACGAGGGTCTCATATCCACATTAGACTGGACGAGGCTTCATATCCACATTAGACTGGACGAGGGCCTCATATCCACATTAGACTGGACGAGGCCTCATATCCACATTAGACTGGACGAGGCTTCATATCCACATTAGACTGGACGAGGCCTCATATCCACATTAGACTGGACGAGGCCTCATATCCACATTAGACTGGACGAGGGTCTCATATCCACATTAGACTGGAGAGGGCTTCATATCCACATTAGACTGGACGAGGCCTCATATCCACATTAGACTGGACGAGGGCCTCATATCCACATTAGACTGGACGGGGGCTTCATATCCACATTAGACTGGAGAGGGCTTCATATCCACATTAGACTGGACGAGGGTCTCATATCCACATTAGACTGGACGAGGCCTCATATCCACATTAGACTGGACGAGGCCTCATATCCACATTAGACTGGACGAGGCCTCATATCCACATTAGACTGGACGAGGGTCTCACATCCACATTAGACTGGACGAGGGCCTCATATCCACATTAGACTGGACGAGGGTCTCATATCCACATTAGACTGGACGAGGGTCTCACATCCACATTAGACTGGACGAGGCCTCATATCCACATTAGACTGGACGAGGCCTCATGCTCTCTCTGGTTTTAGATTGTTTCAGACTATAACATTTCATAACATACCCAGACAATAATATCAGAGTTTCGGTTTCAGGTGCCTTTGTGAGCGGAACAGGAAGAGACCCCCGGGTCACTGTAAACCCTGAAGAGAACAGAGGCCATATGATAGCAGTACTCTAAGAACAGGTAGGATGAGTGTTACTGTATATGTGCTGCGTGTCCCTGGGGGGCTGTAGTGTTTCAGCGACGGTCAGAGGGTGGGCTGGTTATATAAGCAGCCCGACGCAGGGCGATCTTACGTGGCTAACATGCCCCCTCTACTGGCCCCTCTGTCCTAACTAACATCACAACTTAGGTTTGTGGAATCCACCAAGAAGACTGCAGAGGGGTCTTTTCGAGTGTTCAAAGCCCCTCAAGCATCTCAAAGCAAAGCAGCTACTTACTTTGACTTTAACTGAAATTTTATGGGGTTTGACGTGAAAGTGGGAGACTTGTAGAAGCTCAGCCATTCTGAACAAAGTGACCCAGTAACGATCAATAATATGCTCTTGGGGGAGGCAACCCGGTGTTCTCAAAGTTTGAAGCTCTGAAGCATCTGGGACTGGTTTTCTGGAGTCTGTTCCAGTCACTTCCATGGCCATAGGTGTATAAAACCAAGCACCTAGACATGCAGACTGCTCCTACAGACGTTAGTGAAGAAGGGGTCGCTCTGAGGAGCTCAGTGAAGTCCAGAACTTTCTGCAGAGTCAGTCGCTACAGACCTCCAAACTCCATGTGTCCTTCAGATCAGCTCAGGAACAGTGTGTAGAGCTTCATGGAATGGGTTTCCATGGCCGAGCAGCTGCATCCCAGCCTTACATCACCAAGCGCAGTGCAGAGCGTGGAGTGCAGTGGTGTAAAGCTCCGCCCCTGGACTCTAGAGCAGTGGAGGCGTGTTCTCTGGAGTGACCAATCACGCATCTCCGTCTGGGTTTGGCGGTACCAGGAGAACGGTACTGGTCTGACTGCACTGTGCCGAGTGTAAAGTTTGGTGGAGGGGGGATGATGGTGTGGGGGTGGTGTTCAGGAGTTGGGCTCCGCCTCTTAGTTCCAGTGAGAGGAACTCTTAATGCTTCAGCAGACCAAGAGACTCTGGACCATTCCATGCTCCCAACTTTGGGAACAGTTTGGGGACGGCCCCTTCCTGTTCCAACATGACCGCACACCAGTGCACAGAGCAAGCTCCATAAAGACATGGATGAGGGAGTCTGGTGTGGAGGAACTGGACTGGCCTGCACAGAGTCCTGACCTCCACCCGATAGAACACCTTTGGGATGTAGCTACACTATAGAGGCAAGTGGAAGGTGAAGGGAGTTCAAAGCCACAAACTGTGGAGAGCATTTGATGTCTTACACATATCATGAGCCAACTGTGTCTTCCAGCAGCCCCCCCAACAGGGACGCATCCAACCCTAACATGCAAACAAGCCTGACCCCAAAAACACAAGGCCAATAGAACACCCTTCAACTTGTCCTCACAAGGATCAGTTACCAGGAAAACAAAAACATAAACACGGTGGAGGAGAGACGGAAAATAGCCCACGGATACCAGAAAAAAATCCCACCAGCTGTCAGTTACATGAGGAAAAATAGAAAGTAACAGCCTGTGGCTCCCTGTAGAGATCATTATCCAGCCAAGACCGGTCCTGTAGCACAGAGGGATGCTCGTAGCATAAAGCTCATAGCATCTAAGCTAATATAAAAGCTCAACCGCAAAAAACCATCAGCATTTCAGAGTTTTAAGCTCTGAACCATCTGGTACTGGTTCTCTGGAGCCTAGTTCTGCCAAAGGAATCAAGTAATTTCCCGAGACATAAGATATAATACATAGACAACATGGACAAAAAGTATGTGGACACCTCCTGTTAGCAGTTCTGCCGTTCTGTACAAAGTGTATGTTCACTTTCAGACCTGGATAACTGTCAGTAATACGCTCTTGCGTGAGGCAATCCAGTGTTGAAGACCGTTAGGGCTCACATACAGCACTGCTGTTGTGTCATTTTCCTAGGTTTCCGAGACGGGGCATCCTGAA
>JAMWET010004904.1:0-10000 GCA_024036415.1 Prochilodus magdalenae | reverse complement strand
TCCCAGATTTCCTCTAAATGGGAGCAATTGAAACATCACACCGAGGGAAACCAGCCTGTGCTGTGGTTATGGTGGGCACTCTCATAACCCCAAAAGGGAGGACATCCCACCCCTGAAAGGAGGACATCATAAAGGGGGAGGGGTCAGGCACAATAACCTAACCTATATAACACATACATGATGCTTTATTGGTCTAACTGGGAGGAATGGATGACGTTCGTGAGTCAGACGGGTGCTTGCTAACTGATTAGCATTTAGAGGACTGACCTGCGGTTAGCTGAGGCGAGTCACGATGTCACATGACCTTGGTAAACCACTGAAATGCAAGACACGGACATGAGCCAATGGGACACATCATATTGTTGGCGAGTTAACAGGTTAAATGGTTCATCCTGAGAAGAGGACTAACAGGTGTCTGTCCAGGTACAGCGCTGGACGGAGGACTGGGAGTTGAAGAACCGGACTGTCCGGCCTAAAACCGGAGGCGTGGCCACCCTAGCTGTGGTGTATGGCACATTTGGCCTACTGACTAAGCTCTTGCTAGCTTAGCCTAAATGCTACAGATCACAGAACAAGCTCAGTTCTGACTTGGTGTCACCAAAACCTCTCAGACTTCAGCGTCTACATTCCCTGTGAGCGTCCGTGCTGTGATTCCAGATGTTGGTTTATATCCAGAAAGCAGACACGGATCAACTACTGGAGATAGGAAGACGTAGAAGAGGTTCTTCAGTGGACCACTGGGTGGCGCCCATGTTGCCTTCTCTGTCCTCATTAACGGACACGCCCACAGATGTGTTTCATGTTCCGGACCTGTCAAAAATTAGATTTGTAAACCCGAACAAATCTGGGTCCAGAATGGTGGAAAAGAGCTAACAGTGGATTCCACACACTAGGGGGCAGCGAGCACACCTCGCTGAGCGGTGGACAGCCCCGGGGGCATGGGGATTAGGTGCCTTGTAAAAGGGTACTTCAGGTGTTTCCCTTTGGTTCAGGCTCTCAAGACTGGTTTCGTAATCTCCAGCCCATAACTGCCATGTGGACCGTGGTGTGGGGACCTGTTGGGGTTTGTGACCTGGCTGGGTATGCTAATGTTAAGTTAGCTGGTCAGGCACCAGAACCAGACACCACAGGTTCCTGATAGCAAGAGGATAGCGGGCCACTGTTGACTTGCCGAAGGCAAAGCGGGGGTCCGCTGGCGTTTTGCTCAGCATGGCCGGGAGGAACTTCGTTTAGTAGATAATTATCTAGCACAGCGTCAGCGACATGTTTTGTATCAGTCTTTTATTTATTTATTTATTTTTACAGTTTTTTGTCATATTTTAATTTTTTAATTTGGTTTATTTTCTAGAATAAAAGTCTCTGAGCATTTAACAGCTGAGGAAACCTAAAAACTAGTCACGCCGTGTATGCAGGACAGCACCCTGGGTGGTTTGAGGAGGTTAGCAGTTAGCTGACCTGCTCAAGCTAGCGGCTAAGCTAAGCTATTGCCTTTCTGTCCCTCTAGCAGCACTTCCTCAAATTGCTTCCCTCAGGACTGACTCATTATCATGTAAACTTGTGTCAGTGCTTTAGTAAGCCAGTAACAAACATGTTCGGCAGTGAGCTGTGCTGTCATTGTGCTAGCTAAGCTAATGCTAATCAGCTCTTCTCTCACAGTTAGCAGCTCTGTTTAACATTCAGCTAGTGTTAAGCAGGTGGTTGGATATTTACTTAGCGATGGCATGAACATCGTGCACTGTAACTGAACTCTTTGATTCATTCAGTTTAAATGGCACAAAAGTGGCATCTATGCCAACCAGTATCTCCAAAATGGCATCTTTACAGGAGAGGCCAAAAACCTAGTTTGATTCTAATGGAAGTCAATGGGACCAGACTTTTCTCCAAACGGTTTTGGGCCATTTCTGTTGGTCCATTCATCGTGAAAATTTCACACAGTGTAAACAGCAAGAGCTGTGTTCAAACGATGCATCAAAGTAAAATTGACCAAAATAAAAATATACAGTAGTTTTAAAATGTGAAACGTGTGGATATTCAAATTTACATCACTCAAATAGAAAAATGATATTTAGATTTTTATAAAATTTGTGGCCGATTTATGTAATTGATTAGATCTACTTCTGAGTAACATTGTGAATGAAAAGCTTTAGGCCTGCCCTTGAACCACATTCATGACTTTTCATATTAGCAATTACAAAAACATGGCTGGTCACTGATTCCGCAAAACAGGACCACACTTATTAGATTAGCATCCGCAGCTTCAACACAAAGCCTCTGTCTGTTCCACGTGTGGGAGTAATCATGGAAACCACTCAGCAGAACGTAAGAAGAGGGTTGCTATGCATCTGCACCACAGGGTTTAAATGATCAGTGATGGGTTGGGTAATATGATGAGCACATGTCAAAAAGGTCTAAAAGCTGACCAACACGGCTGAACACTCCATAGGACACTCTGTGTCAGAGCTGACAGTACAGAAAGGCAGAGAGGGCTCCTGAGGATAAATATCACCCTCTACTGGACTACAGCAGAATTACACTCACTGTCACTCACCCTTACCCTGTGCTTCCAGCCACTGGCCACTTTATTACAACCACCTGACTAGAAGTAACACTCACTGGCCACTTTATTACAACCACCTGACTAGAAGTAACACTCACTGGCCACTTTATTACAACCACCTGACTAGAAGTAACAACACTCACTGGCCACTTTATTAGAAACACCTACCTTGTAACAACACTCACTGGCCTCTTTATTAGAAACACCTACCTTGTAACAACACTCACTGGCCACTTTATTAAAAACGCCTACCTTGTAACAACACTCACTGGCCACTTTATTAGAAACGCCTACCCTGTTATAACACCCACTGGCCACTTTATTAGAAACGCCTACCTTGTAACAACACTCACTGGCCACTTTATTAGAAACACCTGACTAGAAGTAATACTCACTGGCCACTTTATTAGAAACACCTCCCTTGTGCCTCCACTCACTGGCCACTTTATTAGAAACGCCTACCTTGTAACAACACTCACTGGCCACTTTATTAGAAACACCTCCCTTGTACTTCTGTTAATTTGTATGTAATATATATAACGTCTGTGTATGTATATATGTATGTATGTATGATATATACATTAACACCGATTCTCCATTATTAAACATGATGTTCATTTTAGTGGGTAAAGTAAAATGGTATGGTTTTTCAAATAATCTTTTAATAAAGCATAAAATAACATGCGCTTTCCAAACCACCACACTGCAGATCTGCTCATTCCTGGTTTCAGAGTTCCTATACTGATTAATGGTGAGATTAGCAGCAGCCAAACCTGACGCAAAAATAGATCTTTATTAGATTTCCATTCATGATTAAATGACTGGGAATATCTCCACTTCCAATCACAATTCAGTTACTTATCCAGGTAATGCAGAATTCCATTTTGAGGGTGGTCTGGTTGCAGGGTTTGTTTGGCCAGCTAGGAAGCATTAACATTGCTACGGTGAGGTTGACCACCATGGACTGTGAAGTTAGCCACGGTAGCAGCCATAACCAGACAGAAATATGATATTCTAAAAGCTACGTGTGACGGCTGACCTCACATTTAACTCCCTAGTTACTAGAGACCAGTAACAATGTGACCCATATGAACTTCCCCGGTCTGCCAAAGACACCTGGATAACGTGCTGCTCCAGCCAAATATCCCAGTACACAGGCAGAGCTACCTATACAACATACTGCACTGTAAAGTGGAACATGGCTGTTTCAGGACCGCGTAACCGGATTCCGCCATTCCGTATACCGAACACACAAATGATCTCAGCCTGCTGAAGCCACACTGGCTTTCTCAGGTGGTCTTAAGGTAAGTTGGCTGACTTGTATATTCAAAAAGTTTATATACTGGACAGACAACACAGGACCAACACCAAATACAGCTGTTCTCATTCTGCTCAGCACCTGCTTTTCACGCTCCCATGTGGGGAAACATTATTCAGTGAAACCGGCTCCAATTACCAGAGTAATGATAATCAAACGACTCAGACAGAGAAAAATATACCGGAGTATCACACCGGTCCACAGACCAATTTCAGTAGGGAGCGGTATGCAGCATACATTATGCACTAGTCCAGATAGTATAGAGTACATACCGGAGCAGTGCGCAGTATAGAGTACATACCGGAGCAGTACGCAGTATGGAGTATAAACCAGAGCAGTATAGAGTACATACCGGAGCAGTGCGCAGTATAGAGTACATACCGGAGCAGTACGCAGTATGGAGTATAAACCAGAGCAGTATAGAGTACATACCGGAGCAGTCCGCAGTATAGAGTACATACCGGAGCAGTACGCAGTATGGAGTATAAACCAGAGCAGTATAGAGTACATACTGGAGCAGTGCGCAGTATAGAGTACATACTGGAGCAGTGCGCAGTATAGAGTACATACTGGAGCAGTGCGCAGTATAGAGTACATACTGGAGCAGTGCGCAGTATAGAGTACATACCGGAGCAGTGCGCAGTATAGAGTATAAACCGGAGCAGTATAGAGTACATACCGCAGCAGTACGCAGTATAGAGTATAAACTGGAGCAGTATAGAGTACATACCGGAGCAGTATAGAGTACATACCAGAGCAGTATAGAGTACATACCAGAGCGGTATAGAGTACATACCAGAGTGGTATAGAGTACATACCGGAGCAGAATAGGGTACATACCGGGGCCATACGCGGTATAGAGTACATACTGGAGCAGTATAGAGTACTTACAGGAGCAGTATGCAATATAGGGTACATACCGGAGCAGTGCGCAGTATAGAGTACTTACAGGAGCAGTATAGAGTATTTACCGGAGCAGTATGCAGTACAGGGTACATACCGGAGCAGTGCGCAGTATAGAGTACTTACAGGAGCAGTATAGAGTATTTACCGGAGCAGTATGCAGTACAGGGTACATACCGGAGCAGTGCGCAGTATAGAGTACTTACAGGAGCAGTATGCAGTATAGGGTACATACCGGAGCAGTGCGCAGTAAAGAGTACTTACAGGAGCAGTATGCAGTATAGGGTACATACCGGAGCAGTACGCAGTATAGAGTACTTACAGGAGCAGTATAGAGTACATACCGGAGCAGTGCGCAGTATAGAGTACTTACAGGAGCAGTATGCAGTATAGGGTACATACCGGAGCAGTGCGCAGTATAGAGTACTTACAGGAGCAGTATGCAGTATAGAGTACTTACAGAAGCAGTATAGAGTATTTACAGGTGCAGAATAAAGTACATACTGGAGCAGTATGCAGTATAGAGTATATACCGGAGCAGTATAGAGTACATACCGGAGCAGTATGCAGTATAGGGTACATCCCGGAGCAGTATAGAGTATTTACCGGAGCAGTATGCAGTACAGGGTACATACAGTATAGAGTACTTACAGGAGCAGTATAGAGTATTTACCGGAGCAGTATGCAGTACAGGGTACATACAGTATAGAGTACTTACAGGAGCAGTATAGAGTATTTACAGGAGCAGTATAAAGTACATACTGGAGCAGTATGCAGTATAGAGTACATACCGGAGCAGTATAGAGTACTTACAGGAGCAGTATAGAGTACATACTAGAGCAGTATAGAGTATACAGTATTTACCGGAGCAGTATGCAGTATAGAGTACATCCCGGAGCAGTATGCAGTATAGGGTACATACCGGAGCAGTATAGAGTACATACCGGAGCGGTATGCAGTATAGGGTACATACCGGAGCAGTATAGAGTACATACCGGAGCGGTATGCAGTATAGAGTATATACCGGAGCAGTATGCAGTATAGGGTACATACCGGAGCAGTACAGAGTACATACCGGAGCGGTATGCAGTATAGGGTACATACCGGAGCGGTATAGAGTACATACTGGAGCGGTATGCAGTATAGAGTATATACCGGAGCCGTACGTGGTACAGAGTACATACTGGAGCAGAATCCCACACTCTGCAGAAGCAGCTTATGATAACCACAGCCACCATAATGGTGATGATCCAAAAGGATTTTATGTGGTCAGGTATTTGGTGCGGGGGCTTGACCTCCATGTGAGAAGACCCAGACCTCTCCAGGCCCAAAACTAGCCACGAGTCATGTGTTCTGTGATACAGCTCCCCAGAGACATGAAGTATAAAGTCAGGGCAGGTCTGAAGCCCTTGAGTATGTAGTAAACACACTGTACTGCAGTCCATCATGTTCTTCTCTCGTAGAAGCCGTAGGGAAGCTCCACAGCTCCCTCCCCGGAGACTCTCAGATGATTCAGCTCCAGCCTGACCTCTGAGAGCTGTTCTTCCCAGAAAACACAGGCACCAACCCTCCAATCTCATGTTTTCCTTTAGAACTCTGGACTCGGCGACCGCCGATTGGCTTGGCAGCAACTTCAATCGAGGGAGCGGGAAACGAATCAGAATCCGTATTGGCTGAACGCTCTCCAGCAGTTCCTCCGTGCCTAGGAATAACAGCGTCTCTCAAGCCTGTTCACATTACTGTCATCACTACTCATAAATACAACACGCGCACTCGCCGCCAAACCTCACCACATCTCTCACTCAGACTTCAGCCTTTTATTACTCTTCATAAACCCCACAGGCTTTATTCAGGTTCCCACATACTCATCTAAATATCCATTAAAGGAATGTTCTGGCAAATAACGAAGTATACACAATTATCTCCAGGATGGTGGACCAGCCAAGACGGTGTCCGATGTCCGAAGTGCTTCTCAAGTTACATCATCATCTACTCTTCTATTTATTTTTGGATATTTGTTCATTTCCCCCCCCAGATTTAATTGTAGGACTGTTCCCACCCGATAGCTAGGTCTCCGAGGTCCACAAGGCACGTAAAGATCAAGGTCGGTGTGGTATGCATGTCCATCCCAGACATCCCACCTCTCCTGGAAGGTCCTAGGGTCTTCCGTATTTTAATAGGGGCTCCCTGATGCCTGTGAATCATAGACAATAGGATGGAAATCCTGAGTGAGTGACAGAGGACACGCCCTACACGTGACAACGATCTGTTCATCTTGACGCTGAAGATGACCCGCTGCCACTCTGAGGCGCTCCATGACTGTCTGGTACGACACCATTGCAGTCTTTGGTGACGGTGACGTGGTGTTAAGGGCAGTCGTGGTAACTAGGGTCCCCACCCGTCCCGTAAAATACGGAATCGTCCTTTATTTGGCAATTAAATGTTGCGTCTCGTATGAAACCAATACAGGATGCGATTTGTTCCGTATTTTCCGCAAATGTCCATAAATTTGTTCCGTATTTACGGAAATACGGAATCGTCCTTTATTTGGCATTTAAATGTCCGGAAATACAGAACAAATTTACAGACATTTACGGAAATACAGACGCATCCCATATTGGTTTCATACAGGACGTGATTTGTTCCGTATTTCCGCAAATGTCTGTAAATTTGTTCCGTATTTCCTGTAAATGTCCGTAAATTGTTCCGTATTTCCCGTAAATGTCTGTAAATTTGTTCCGTATTTCCTGTAAATGTCCGTAAATTTGTTCCGTATTTCCTGTAAATGTCCGTAAATTTGTTCCGTATTTCCTGTAAATGTCCATAAATTTGTTCCGTATTTCCTGTAAATGTCCATAAATTTGTTCCGTATTTCCTGTAAATGTCCGTAAATTTGTTCCGTATTTCCCGTAAATGTTCATAAATTTGTTCCGTATTTCTGCAAATGTCTGTAAATTTGTTCCGTATTTCCCGTAAATGTCCATAAATTTGTTCCGTATTTCCTGTAAATGTCTGTATATTTGTTCCGTATTTCCCGTAAATGTCCTTAAATTTGTTCCGTATTTCCCGTAAATGTCCATAAATTTGTTCCGTATTTCCTGTAAATGTCCGTAAATTTGTTCCATATTTCCCGTAAATGTCCGTAAATTTGTTCCGTATTTCCCGTAAATGTCTGTAAATTTGTTTCTGTATTTCTGCAAATGTCCGTAAATTTGTTCCGTATTTCCGTAAATGTCCGATATACACGTCTGTCACACACACATGAATGATCACAGTCAACCACCCAACCCCCCACCCCCAACCCCCTGGGGCTTAAATACGGGACACACTTCGTTCCGTATTATCGTAACACATGATTGATCACACTCTCCACAAACCCAGATCCTTCACGTCGCCGGTGTGTGCCTTCCTCTATCCACTGTCACAAACAGCATGGTGTGATAGTATCCATGCGACCGATATGGCGTGCAATACGCCGGTACCACCATCCCGCGTCTACAAAGCCCTACGACTCAACCCCTCTCCCGCTCTTCCAACTGCTGGAATGGCGTTGGAACTCTGTTCCTGAGGTGTCCTTTGCTTGCAATGGTCGTACCAACACAACAGCACGGGAGACAATGGAAAGCAAACACAACAGGACGACCTCATCTTTCCTGATATAGATATATAATCATACAACACATTCAACCTCAGACTGCCCCGAGCGTATCCCTGTGTGGAACAGTGACCTCTCTATTGGTCATGGCGGGTTTAATGACCGTGAAAGACATTGTGAGGTGAGTTTTACAGGGGTCACGCCTCCGTTAGCAATGCTAGCGTAGATAGTTCAACTTGCTGGCAGCAAAACTGGAGAAACTACACGGGACGATTGGTCAGGGTCCTAATGCTACGTCCCTGAAATGAGTTTTTGTAGGGTGGGAGGTTCGCCATCCCCACATGAAGTCCTGCAGCTGAATTCAGGTCAACCGTCACCTGTAAACAGCATACTGCCCTGCAAACAAGGTGTTTCCTCTCTGCTGAAGCGTCTGCCATCACTTCAGTAATCTGGGGCTATTGTAACCAACACAGTGAGGTTACTTCATGCCAGGGTAGGAGACGCTCCAGTAGAACATCACCAGGATGGGATCTTTCAGTTCTGCAGAAATTCAACGTGAGCTGAATTTTAAAGGCTGTGGTTATATGTTCGGTCTCCTCAAATCTAATCTAGAGGGTATACGCTCCGATGCCACAGTCCCACCAGAATATGAAGATGTGCTTTTTAACGCAGCACAGAAACAGCAGGACGGCAGATTTCCTGGATCTCCAGACTTCCTTCTTCCACACGGTGGACATATCCACAATCAAACACTCAGCACATGTTTAAATATGACCTGCACCAAACTGGACCCATGAGTCTGACTGTCCAGTCACCTGCTATGGCCAATCAAACTGAAAACAAGCAGGTTCTGGTCACAGGTATATTTACCAGTTTTGAATTCAATGAAGGATTGAAGTACCACTCTCGTGCAACGTTACCATTAGGCGGCAGTCATTGAGCTGGAGGGTTTCAGGAACAAACCTTGTGACCGGAAGGTCAGCAGTTTAATGGACTTCTAAAGTAAGCTAAGGACGGGGCCTTATCTCATGGTACCTGGGCTGGAGTCCCCAACAGCCACACCACGATCAAATAGCGGGACATTGAGACCTAGCAGTGCTGCTCCCTGCTAGTCAGGTCACCCTGTTATGTGCACAGCACCATATGGTCACGACGGCTGTCACCCCAGCAGGGACTAAACAATGCACAGGAAGTACCGTGTCTTGCACCACACGACTGTCCTTAACACCGACGTCACCCGTGCACCAAAGACTGCAGTGGTGTCGTACCAGACTGTCATGGAGTGACTCAGAATGGCAGCGGGTCATCTTCAGTGACGAGTCCCGCTTTAGTCTTGGTGGAGACGCCCAACGAATCCGTGTGTGGAGGCACCTAAACCCCAACTGCCCCCTGGGCACCATGGACAGAGCTGCCCAAGACTCCAGGCAGGCGTGTTCACTGCCCCTATTGTTGGTGTACACACTTAAATATCCTCACACAGTTCCTGCAGATGGTGCGGTAGGGGTGGAGGTGGAGGGACGCCAGGCCTTCTGGACGTGTCACAACAAACCGCTCATCTCGGTGCTGAACACGGTGCCTCCACACACGGATTCGTTGGGCGTCTCCACCAAGACTAAAGCAGTCCCGT